>KZ651151.1:530802-552873 GCA_001010745.2 Gerris buenoi | reverse complement strand
CCCCTCTGCCCCCCCTAGGATCGCCACAGTTTATATGTATATAGTATATTGTTTATTTGTTAACTAGATAAGATAGAAGTTTCATAGAATAAACAAACGTGTTGCTCCTATTAATGATCACATGCCCCCCCAAAAATTTCAACGGCGCACTGTGCGCCGTTATACCCCCCTCGTGGGCACCCCTGGTTAACTCTCTTGCCCATCCGTTGACTTCTTAGGATCTCTTAAGTTTTTTTAGTGAATCCAGTTGTTTGTTCTTAGGGCAACACAGTAGGGCAGTAGGGGGTTCTTGGGGCATGTTCCGCGTCTATACCGGAAGCGCATTGTGTTCCGAACAGGGTTCCGCGTTCAAGAACAGGGTTCCGCGTTCAAGAACAGGGTTCCGCGTTCCACGTGTTCAGTACCGGGCGCACGAACGAATGTTTGTTAGTGTTTCCAGGCAAAGTGATACATTCATGGGATTCGTCGTTTGCGCGCGCTCGGTATCATGTCGGTGTGGACGCTTTTGAGCAAACAGTGACAAATAAATATAATTTAAAATTCTTATTTTTAGGTTTACCTCATACTTCGATTTATAAGGTAGTGACATTAATAGTTTGAATACTAGTTTTTACAGGACCATTTGTATATGTTCAAATTACATTAACCTCAATTTACATCAATCGGCAAAATATTTACGAGAACTGCTGGTTTGACGCCGTGTTTGGGCACTCAAGATGGCCAACATGAACATATGATATTAGGAATGCTGAAAGCTGCTTTGGCTTTGACGAATAAAAAAAGTTTGAACTTAATTGGAGGCACAGACACAGTTTATGTTATTCCTTTAAGATGACCTGTATATAAAGACGCTCCCATACTCATTCTTATGAGTTATTTACGAATCAAGCTCCTTTGTGATTATGCCAAACTTGTTCTACCCCTATTCACTGTAAGTGCATTTGTATATTTCGATGAGGTTTAATCTATGATACGTATTAGGTATATATACATATATATTTATAATATTAATAATTATCAATTTTGTCTTGGAGATAAGTGTTTATCAATACAATTTATCCCCTTATCTATTTTTTGTTATGCCCTTATTCAATTTATATTTTCAAATGTATTTATGAAGCGGCTTTCCCAGCAATTTTTTTTAACATGTTTACGGTTATTATTTCTTTTTGTTTACGATTATTATTATTATTATTTTCTTTATTAATATAATGCAATGCTATTCTTATTCTTATAAGGAATTGAAGAAAGTTGTTCATATTACAAGTATCAGTATCACATGATTATTATCTTGATATCCTCTCGATTGTGAAACAATTTTTGTAGAACGCTTGACCTTCAAGTGTTGCACATTGACTAGAATAATTATATGTTCAATATAAATTATTTATTTATTTTATAAGAAAAAAAGCTTATTCAACATTTTTGTCTCACCTACAATAAACCTGACTTTTTAAGACCAAGAACAAGAAATCTTTTTCCTCAATCGGTATAATTTAGGATTATCTGAATAAAATAGGAGATTTAATTTTATCTAAATAAAATAGCATCCTTTATTCTGAAAAACTTTACCCCCTAATATCTTATTATCTGGAAGAATCGGGAATTACAAAATTATTGCTCTATTACAAATAATTTGTTAAAATAATGTACCAATTTGTGTTCTCGCAGATTCCTGGCGTCTTATTATTGAACGAACGGCCATTGGCTTTTTTCGACAAACCATCCAAATTTCTTTAAAAAATCGAATAACTACATTGAAATTTGAAATATACAGGTGCGAATACAAATTAGGTTTGTGCGCTTGCGTAAGCGCACAAACCGCGTCGTCCTATTTTGCGTTTACGCAAAATAGGACGAGTAATTTTAAGATATAGTGGTTCGCACTATATACAAATTGACAGATTGACACGAGTTCAAAAATTTTCTCTGTTGTCTAAAGCGGATTTGTCTATGAATTTTAGAATTCGGAGGTATAAAAAAATGTCTTAAAAATGATCAAAATGCGTCTGTACATTTGGTATACATCGGAAGCCGAAACAAATTAATAAATTTATAAAAAAAAATCTTAGTAAAATCTTACCATAGTTTATGCGTTAATCCCCACTTAAACGCTCTTGTTTATTTACTTACTGTAAAAAAAAAAAAAATCGGTCAGAGACAAACTTTCTCATATATTTACATTTAATTACTATTGGAAATTTCATCAAAAATATCATATAATAACTTTTCCCGGGCGGGGAATTGAACCCGGGCTCTCTCCATCCGCGTTTTAAGCTATTTTCTCAGGATCTAGATTTTTCCCGGGAAAACGGCTTATATCATTAGATTCGTATTTAAATTGACTACATTTTAGAATTTTTTAATCAAAATCGTCGGAACCGTTTTCGAGAAATAATTTTTTTTCGTGTTTTTTCAGAGTTTTTGGGGGGTAGCGCCCTCAAATTTGGAGTTAAAATTCATTTCTCGATTTCGCCTCGGGGTATGATTTTTCTTAACGTGTATGCCAAATTTCGTCAAAATCGGCCCAGTAGTTTAGGCTCCAGGCGTCTGCACAGACAGACAGACGACAGACGACGGACAGACATTTTTTTAAAACCACTTTTTTGGACTCAGGGGACCTCAAAACGTGTAAATCCATCAAAATCTCAAAATCGAATTTTCGCGCCATCACAATACTTTCTCTTTATATGAGAAAGTAAAAAAATTGTGCAAATTTATTCTCTCAGATGGATTCTTAGTTATTCTTAGATGATCTTAATGTTTCTTTTGTCCTTGACCTATCTATATCCCGATACCAGAAATTCAATGAGTCCTAATCCAATCCCCCAATCGTTTAATAGAACTCCTTTCTTCCCAAACCATCCCAGATATCCCACCTCGCCGCCTGAGGAGGCTAGAGATTTGCTAAAGTTGCGATTGTTTAATAATAATTAATTATCGCCTAATTTATCATGCCTATTTTTTTAAAGTATTATTCTTGGCTATTATAATACATTTATTTATTTTTATATTCATATTTTTTTCACGCCAGTAGGATTAGACAATGGACTAACCTTTTAATGAAGTCACCGTCTAAAAAACAACAACAATGTATCAGTAGCTCAGTAATTTATGTAGTTAAGTTATTCAATAAAAAGCAAAGCAAATCTTACAAAAGAACTAAGGAAAAAGCCGTGTAGTATTCGACATTTTTAAGCTCTCAATATTGAAGTTTATTCGTTAGTAAAATCATTATAATTTACTGAGACATCATCTGCTGATTTTTCATAGATTCTGAAAGTATTAAAGTGTTTAGATGTCCAACGAAAAAAAAATTATAAAAATAAAATAAATAAATACATACGTATATAATCTATATGTTAAGTGGGTATGCCAAAGATGGTCTAATTTTCTGTTTAATGTACTATTATCAAAATATTAAATTAAAAAAAAAAATAAATAAAAAAAGGAGTGTATATATTACGAAGTTCTTCTTCAGCTGCGGAAAGGTCTCCTAAATTTTAAAAGATAAGAGACGAGAAGATAGGGAGGTAATTCAACCTCTTAGTTTAGTTACGTTGTTAGTTAGATACTATAATATTCAATAATTTTTTTGAAATTTCCTCTTTTTATTAAGATTTCGAGTAATTGATTTATTTTTTAAAAAATAACGTTTAACATATTATTGTAATTTGCTACTCGTTAAATTTGTACATTGAATGATTACTCTGAGCTATTTTTCATACATCAATCATCTTAACTCGGCGTATTTGTGTCAATTTTAGCTTCTGTTTTAAAGAGGTTGGTTTCGGTACTTCAATTGGTTTGTATTGATTTTTTTTATCTCATTAAACAGAACAAACTATGAAGTACATATTTAACGATAAAATCTCATTTTAACATGATTAATTACCATCTTAAAAATATGTATAGGTAAATAGTATTTCAAGGAATATTAATGATTATTATATATAATAATGCAATTTATTCGATATGTATTTAAGATTTTACAAGTGATAAAATTAAAATTATTGTCAAGAACATAAAATATATTACACATATAATTAACAATTAACATAAAAATGTAAGGAAGTGTAATATGTATTGAAAAAACAGGCGATTTTTTTTCTTAAAATTACATATCTCATTTTAAAAGCCTAATGATGAAAATTGCTGTCTTATTTAGTTTTTTATACTTAAAGATAAGATAAATTATAAATTAATAGTTTTCATTTTAAATCTTAATATGTACATTGTTATCCTGTTTGAAATTTAACATTGCAAGGTTAGATCAATAAAATTATGCTATTTGACGTATGAATTATTTTATTTTAACATATGAAAAAAATAATAAAAACTGCACTAAGCTTTTATACTCTTAAGATACTAATTGAGATTCTAAACGAATAAACTTAATCGTCGATTCAAACAGAATAATTAAATTGTAGAGTTCTTTTACTGACTATTTTATCTCATGGTTAGTAAAAATTCTTGATAAAATTTACGTTTATTCCTAAAACCAAAATTCAGTTATATCTATAAAATCTTAGTCGATCTTAGGTTATAGATATTAGGTTCGATATATAGTTATTCGGTTATTGGTGATCTTAGCAGTTTAAAAGGATGTATAAAATCAAATATGAAGGTACAAATGCAGAGAGGTATTGAATTTAAAGTGTGCATTAGACTTGGCGATGTATACTATACAATCCTTTACAGTAGGGGACTGCTCATCGCTATATCAATGAAATTACTAGTGACGCTATTTAGCCTTGACATTATTACTAATACTAATTAATATTTACTATTTTTCCGGCACCCTTTTTCTCTACGTGCTAGTTAAATTGAATTCATTAACAGTTTAATTAGAGATCTAAAAGTAAATGTTTTAGAGGAGATTAATTTATCTTGCATTAATAAATAAAATAATACATCAGATTAACACACCCACTAAAGATATGAAAGTTATCAATAAAATTATATGTATATGTTATCTAATAATAATCTTTTGTAGATATTGAAAAAATATTATTTTATTTTGAACTGAATAGACGAAAAATTTTGCCTTTTTTACATACTCGTCACTATGTTCGTGTGTTTACAATGCAGTTATAGGTGGTTAAGTGGTTACCTAGTGTTACTTTAGAAAAGTAGTTATTTTAACTAAAAAATTTTACTGTGTATTTTAAAAGGGGTGAAAATGTAACTTATACCTAAATAACTGCATGTAACTTACCTAATAGGATTATAATATTCTCTAGCACTTGGCATTATGAACAGTAAAAGGTGTTAAGAATTACATAATGCAAATATATTTTTTATTGATAAATTTTGTATTTGTTATTGTTTTACACATATGCTGTGATTTTTTAAGTTTAAAAGCTTATAGAAACAAATGTAAATAATAGTGAACTAGTTTTTGAAAAAATAGTGAACATAGCAATAGATAAAATGCTTAATCTTAACTTATTTAACCAAAAAACCCCTTTATTTCTAAACAATTGAAAAAGTTATTACAAATAAATTATGTGATAGTAAAAAAAAAAAAAGTAAAAAAAAACAAGCTTTTATTTGTTTTCTTCGTATCATGGGCGCGTGCTTAAGAAATAACTAGTCCGTCATCTTGGGCTGTCCGCCATATTGGATTTAGAATGACGTCACTTAGCTAACCACTAACCATGTACTGTCATACAAACTAAATGCATATGCCAAATTCCAATTCAATCGGATGAGCGTAACTGCTTTAAAATTCAGTTGTAAGATTTGACCAAACCATATATACAAATATTGCAAGATAATAAAAAAAATTACTAAATTTAGTACTAGTAGAGTTTGATTGATTGTCCTAGTGTTGCTTTGAAAACATTTAACTTAGATGTAATTGCATATTTCTTGTCTCCCACTTAAAAATAGTGATAGAGTTTATTGGAAAGTTATTTACGAGTATAGTGTTAGACAGATTTTCTTTTAATTTTCTTTTAATTTTCTTTGGATTAATGTTCAGCATAAAATGTTCGCTCGATGTTCCGTAGTAATAATAAAATCTGATCTGAATAGTTGCAATTCTAAGAATAGAGCAACCTCGAATCTGTGACTTATCATTAATCTGAAAGAGAGAGAGAGCTTTTCATTTACTCTAGTCCTCTTTTATGCGCGACTATACAAGCAGGATGTTAAAAAATAATAAAAACATTAATGTCAGCCACAAGACAAAAATACACTGCCAATTAGAGTGGCACATAGCTTCCGCACGCATCCTGTCATGTACTTTATTGTTAAAACATTAACGTTTTATTACTTTATTGTTATATTGTTTATTGTGTAAGAACAATTAACAGTTTTTAGCGATCTTTAACACTTCATAGCAGTGTCGCTGTAGGTTTTAATAAAAAATTGCATTTGAAAAAAATGTTCGTCTCATTGAATAGATAAGGTTTGATTTTTTTCCCGACCAAAAATTCCAATTTTAAATTTGAAGTTCACGTTTACGCAAGCCTTGCGCGTGAAAGCTTAAACGGATAACGTTTTCCAACGAACTCGACCTGAGCATTGTTAAAATGATCATGTCTACCAAATTTCATCAAAATCGGTCGACATTTACTCAAGTTATCTTCGCACGTTTCATGATTCGCGGACACACAGACCGACAGACAGACACGGAACCAAAAATGTTCCCTGATGTCTGAAACGGATTTTTGTCTTGGAATTTTTAAAATCAGAGTCATAAAACTTTTTTGTTCTCAAAAGTGAACACAATGCTTCCGTTACCTTCGGTAAGCTCGGAAGCAATAATTTAATTTTTTCTGCTTTTCATTACAGTTTCAGAAAGTAAAAGAGACAACTCAGACATATTCACTTAAGCCCAGTGTTTCCTTTTTATTATTTTTCGTATGTACCTACATTTAATTTTACTGAGCATTTCATCAAAATGTACCATAAAAATAACTTCTCCCAGGCAAGGAATCGAACCCGGGCTCTCTCCGTCCGCGTTTTAAGCTATTTTCTCCGGAACTAGATTTTTCCCGGGAAAACGGCTTATATCATTAGATTTGTATTTAAATGGGCTATATTTTAGAATTTTTTAATCAAAATCGTGGCAACCGTTTTCGAGAAATAATTTGTTTCATGTTTTTTCAGTTTTTTGGGGGGTAGCACCCCCAAATTTGGAGCTATAATTCATTTCTCGATTTCGCCATGGGGTATGATTTTTCTATACATGTATGCCTAATTTCGTCAAAATCGGCCCACTAGTTTAGGCTCCAGGCGGCTGCACGGACAGGCGACATACAGACGACGGACAGACATTTTTTAAATCCACTTTTTTGGACTCAGGGGACCTCAAAACGTGTAAATCCATNTACCTCGAGGTGAAACCGAGAAATAAATTTTAACCCCTTATTTGGAGGGCGCTACCTCCCAAAAACTATGGAAAAAATTGTTTTCTCGAAAACAGTTCCGACGATTTTGATAAATTGTCCTTAAATTTTCTTTGATTTTGGTTCAATGCCCCGCCGAGGAGAAGTTATTTTTCTGATAAATGTTAATCAAATGATCAATAATAATTAAATGTACCAAAAATACTGATAAATGAAAACACTGGGCTGTGTACGGTATAACGGACTAAGTACTTATGAACTCGTATAGGAGAAAGTTTGTCTGAGTTGACTCGGACCGTTTTCTTAAATGAGTGATAGTGACTTGTCAACATGGTGGTGTAGTTCAATAATTAATCAACGAAAGATATAGTATTTTATCAATTGACCGGTTCAGCTGTTCGAATGCAGCCTTCTTTAGATAATATGATGGTTATTGTGTGTCTTTATAAGTGCGAAAGTAATTTATTTTTTGTATGCATATGCAATTAAAAAAGATAAACTTTCACAGCTATATGGCACTACACTTACTATTTTTTTCAACCTCCTTTATTGACTGCTACAGTGAGAGAGAGACGAGTCATTTATGAAGATAGTTCTTGGGGTTCAGTAGATAGTATGTATTTATGTTTTAGTAAGCGGGCTAGCCTCTGTTAAACTTATAGTTCTTCTAAACCTTATTAGTTTTGTGATGTTCTTTTTTGCAACCCTTATATTTGCTGATTTTGTATTTAAATAGCATTTCTGTTTTAGACTCCAGTGTGTTCATAGGATTTAACCAATTATGGTTCAACTTCCTAATAAAAGTGTATTAGTTTCTTTACGCGTCTATTTTTTTATGCAAATAAATTTATATTTAACCCTAAGATAGACTTTGTTACATTTTGAATTTTGCTCACATTTTAAAATATTAACTGGTGTATATTCGTGCGGTGTGCGTTGGTGTGACGAGACTGATAGAGTCGGAATAATTCGAGTAGCAGCCTGACCAGCCAAAACCCGACTGTTATCTATGAGTCTCGCCTAGAAGCTTGTTGGCCCTTGTTCAAAAGAGACAAGACAAATAAAAGGCTAACTGAAAATATTTCAGTTCCTTTTGAGTTTTATTTTATATCGTGGGTCTTCGTGCTAAAAATATCATGAGAAAGGTGTCTATTTTATGCTTTTAGTAAGTATTTACGGATCCTAGTATACAAAGAGGTGATAGTATGACTGGGTCACGCAATTCTGCAACCCTGAAATCACCTAGCCTCTTCTTCAACTAAATCTTAAATCAGCTGATAATAGAATATGATGTCTGTGTTGCAAACTTAAATCCTTCCTGCTTCTTCTTAGATAAAAAGCACCTTCATAATTGCTCGTTGTCACGCCAAATCAGTTTCGGAAAAGTAAATTCCGTCCACTAATTATCTAGTAGCACTCTTTTCACATAGTCTGTTGAGACAATAGAAATAGAATGTTATGACAGTTGAAACAGTGCGTTAAATATTACATTGGGTTGTTTGGTAAATAGTACCTACTTTTAGTGTTAGAAAAAAAGTCAACATATTATTTCTTGTACAACATTGATCTCAATACAAAATCACTTAAAAGTAATAACATTATATTATAGCATTCTGACGAATTCATAACTCTGTGTTTTATTTATTTATTTATTTTCCTCGACTGGATTTTTACTCTCATAAAGAAAAAGTATTGTGATGGCGTGAAAATTCGATTTGATGGATTTACACGTTTTGAGGTCCCCCAAATCCAAAAAAGTCGATTTTGACGAAATTTTGCATGCATGTTCAGAAAAAGTATACCTCGAGGTGAAACCGAGAAATAAATTTTAACCCCTTATTTGGAGGGCGCTACCTCCCAAAAACTATGGAAAAAATTGTTTTCTCGAAAACAGTTCCGACGATTTTGATAAATTGTCCTTAAATTTTCTTTGATTTTGGTTCAATGCCCCGCCGAGGAGAAGTTATTTTTCTGATAAATGTTAATCAAATGATCAATAATAATTAAATGTACCAAAAATACTGATAAATGAAAACACTGGGCTGTGTACGGTATAACGGACTAAGTACTTATGAACTCGTATAGGAGAAAGTTTGTCTGAGTTGACTCGGACCGTTTTCTTAAATGAGTGATAGTGACTTGTCAACATGGTGGTGTAGTTCAATAATTAATCAACGAAAGATATAGTATTTTATCAATTGACCGGTTCAGCTGTTCGAATGCAGCCTTCTTTAGATAATATGATGGTTATTGTGTGTCTTTATAAGTGCGAAAGTAATTTATTTTTTGTATGCATATGCAATTAAAAAAGATAAACTTTCACAGCTATATGGCACTACACTTACTATTTTTTTCCCTAACGTTCTGAAATTTGTTTCATTTCGATTTCTATTTCTATCTGTATTAACAGATCAGATGGAATAACGAATAGGAGGTAAATGTGTAATGAATTCAGGTGGTGAGGAATTAGGTGGTTTAACTAGAAACATGATGAGATATCGATCTGGGCTCTGACCCGTGCTTTTAAACCAATCTTCAAACACGAGGAAACCGTTTTAACTTACTTGAAATAATTTCCCAACTCTTAGTTAAGTTATATAATTTCATTTTTAACCACCTTGATTTTACTCTGCCGACATCGACATTCGGTAGACAAAAAGTGGTATACTCCTTTTGTCTTGTGTTTAATACAATGAATGACTGGGTGTAACCATTTAACAATTAATCATAAGATTATAATTGTTAAACTGATAAATATGTGAAATGAAATCTACCTAATCACGAATGAATTAAATAGAGGCAATGCATTGTTTATTCGCGTAAGAAAGTGTATTATTAATGCAAATCAATACCTACCTAATTTTTTCCGACTGAATTATTATTTCAGTTCACATCCATACCGTCTTCCTTTCTTGAATAAAGAGAAAGTATTGTGATAGCGCGAAAATTCGATTTTAAGATTTTGATGAATTAATACGTTTTAAGGTCCCCTCTTGAGTTCAAAAAGTCCAAAAAAAGCCGTTTGCCCAGGGAAATTTAGTCCCTAAGAAAATAGCTTTGAACTTGGACAGTGAGAGGCTGGGTTCGATTCCCCGCCGAGGGGAAGTTATTTTTATGATAAAATGTACAATATCAATTAAATTTACCTTCGAAAACTAATTAATGGAAAACACTGGGCTGTAATTATGAACTCGTAGATGAGAAAGTTTCAGTCTCGGACCGATTTTTTTGTATTTTATTTATTTATTTTTTTATTGATTTCTTCTTGAATAATGATTTTTTTGTTGGTAGAAATGAAATGGAATCAAATAAGCTTTTCTTCTGAGATCATTCAGTTTACCTAAATTCATTGCAATAATAAATTAAACAATATAACAGATTACACACCTGCTAAAGATATGAACGTTGCAAATAAAGTTATATGCATATGTTAACAAATAATAATCTTTTTTGAATAATGACAAAATGTAAATGGTTTATTTTGAACTGGATATACATCAATAGTGTACATTACCCTTAGTAAATAAACGTTTAAAAACTTTGCCTTTTTTTACAGACTCGAACGTCTCCGTCTTGAGTATACAGTTGTAGGTGGTTACCTAGTGTTACTTCATTAAAGAAGTTATAAACTAGTAACATTTTACTATGTTTTTTAAAAGTGGAGGAAATGTAGCTTCATGTAACTTACCTAATAGGATTATACTATTCTCATTCTCTAATACCTGGTATCATAAATAGGTAAAAGATGTTAAGAATAACGTAATTATAATTTAGTATACCTAAATTCATTGTATATCCATTTCCAATGCATTTTGAGAATTTTGGCTAGAAATGAATTACTATGTGAAGCAAATGTAACCGCCGTAATTACTATAATTTCCTAGGCTGGGCTTAAAATCCCGTTTTTCTCTTACTGCTAATAAATATTTATTAGGTTGGTACATTTTTAGAAAAAAGTCATCGGACGAAAGGTGTAGCCGTGAGAGCATGTGACGGACGGACGGACAGTCAGACACACGCGCGAAAATATAAGGGTCCTTGGCTTTTGCCTACGGACCCTTATATTTTCGCTAAAAAACTTAAGGGTTACATTTTTTTTTTTTTTCGACATCGTGAGGGGTATCATATTAAAGGGTACGTCGAGCTGATTACAAAAATATATAATTCTTTGGTTATAACTTTGATAGGGCGAGCGTAGGCACGTTTGAAGTGGGTGTGAAACGTGTCCCCCCCCTCTATCTCGCTTATGTGAAGTGCTAAAAATCTGAAAAAATTCCTGAACACTCTTCGACCAAAAGTAAAGATATCACTTTTTGGAAATTTCTAAAAAAATATTATTTTATTTTTTATTGACAAAATGCGATTTTATAATTATGGTCTTTTCGATATATTTATATGGCTGTTTTCCGGTTCAATGGCACAAAAATACTTCATCAGAAGTTTGTTTATGTGTTTTGAGAATATCAGACCCATAGGATAGTTCAAAGTAAGCTTTTTAATATTTTAAAAAACACCATCAACAGGGTACTACTTAAACAATACAGTCTTGCCTACGGACCCCCGCTGTGTGCTGACTAGCACACATTTGACCTGTTTATTCTTCTTTTTTTGGGGTTGTATTTGGATGACAATGCAGTGTATTGTCTCTTTCCTACTAATTAATAATTCGTCACTAAAGAGAGTTTTTGACTTTAGAAGACTAAAAAATGTACACAACAGCCAAATGTAGAAAACCATATTTTTATGAAAAAATAATTTTTAGATTTACTGACGTTTTATGCTAGTGGTGCATAGAGTAGATATTGCATAATTTCAAGGGTTTTCCATTTTACTAGGATTGACTTTGTAAACTCATGAAGGTTAATAGGTAAAAATACCTTATTTTATGAAAGTCTTACCTCTCTCTTGAATATGAGTTTTATAGGTACTTTCTAGGGTGGGTCCATTGGCAAAACAGTGGACCCTTATTATCCCCTGCGTTTGTCTGTCTGTCGTTGACCCTGATCTCCAAAAGTACCCGACACACACATTTGAAACTTACCAGTTATGTTATGTGTAATAATAATAACCCAAACACAGAAAAAAATATAGGGATGCCCCAAAAAATCATCTCTCTAGAACAAAGGTTGCAAGTTTTAGCAGAAACGAAAATGTATCAAGGGTGGAGTTAACCCATATTGAATGCGTAATCCAATTCATGAACCTACCTTAGTGACTGAATAAAGTATATAATAGTCCAGGAGATAGCGTGCAAAAAAATGTCTGACTAACATCAAGCTAAAAATTTGTATACAAGTCAATCTTTTAGCGCCTTTTAAGAAAATGTGGTCGGCTAAGTTCGTCTGCGGGACATAGCTTGGCAGTAGGCGTTTGAAAAAAACAAACCGGCTGAGAGCGGCCATGTCCCACCAATTATCCTAGCCAATTAGCCTAGCGGTTGGATCCACAGTGGATCCAAGCCCTCCCTTTCAGCCCTCAGTAGCTCTATTCTCTGTGCCTCGAGTAGCAGCGTCTTGCAAGGCTCCATCAGGCCCGCTGATGTTTGTATCCACAGTGGATCCAAACTTTTTTTTTTTTTTCTTTTTTTTAAATTAACTTTTAAAATCTTATAGTCCAGGAGATAGCGTGCAAAAAAGTGTCTGGTCCAGCCAAGGATGGTGGACAGTATGATTTTCATGATCCTGAGTACAGAATTAGTTAGTAGACCAAAAATCAAGTCGATGTTATTATCACACTTGATAGGTTAGCTATTCAAATAATACTAAAAATCAACGTTGTCACCTGTCAAGGGATAAACTAACATCAACTTGATTTTCAGTCTACTAACTAATTCTGTACTCAGGATCATGAAAATCACATTGTCCACCATCCTTGGCGGGACATGGCCGCTCTCCGCCGGTTTGTTTTTTTCAAACGCCTACTGCCAAGCTATGTCCCGCAGACGAACTTAGCCGACCACATATTCTTAAAAGGCGCTAAAAGATTGACTTGTATACAAAATTCTAGCTTGATGTTAGTCAGACACTTTTTTGCACGCTATCTCCTGGACTATAAGATTTTAAAAGTTAATTTAAAAAAAAGAAAGAAAAAAAAAAAAGTTTGGATCCACTGTGGATACAAACGTCAGCGGGCCTGATGGAGCCTTGCAAGATGCTGCTACTCGAGGCACAGAGAATAGAGCTACTGAGGGCTGAAAGGGAGGGCTTGGATCCACTGTGGATCCAACCGCTAGGCGTGTTAAATTTATCAATGAAAGTGTAATTGTTCTGCAAATAGACCACGGATAGAGCTGTAAATGGTACATTGATTAGGTCATAAAAAACTTACCATTTCTTCTTACTTAAAAGATAATTTTACAGGCGGCGTCTTTTCCAAATTAGCCTTAAAATAAAAAAATCTGCTCAGATTATCATTATCATTGATTAGATCATAAGTTAATTTTAATTTTAGTTTAATTACAAGGTAAGCTGGTCATTAGTATTAACTTGTAACTTAACTCTAATAATGTTTATTGTGTGTTCACAGGTATCCGTTTCTCTGAGGATGTGTCAAGGGATGAGGTAAAAGCTTTGAGTGCTCTAATGACATTCAAGTGTGCCTGCGTAGATGTACCCTTTGGTGGTGCTAAGGCTGGAATCAAGATCAACCCTAAGGCTTACAGTGAACATGAACTCGAGAAGATAACCAGGAGATTCACTCTGGAATTGGCCAAGAAGGGATTCATTGGTGAGGAAATGCTAACAATTTCATTTAATCAAGTTTAAATGTACTAAGATAAATAGGACATACTTATGTCCTTTATTAATGTACTTATGAGGTAAAGAATAATTAATTTAATGATGTTGCTATATGATTGTCATAAGCTGGCCCTATGCATTCAATCAGAAGTACAATCTGACTAACATTACTTCAGTCAGTAATGTAGTAACCAAGAAGTGCAGATGTTGAGTAATGGGAAGAAGGCTGTTCTGGCCATTACCAATAGGTAATGACATTATACCTTAATGTTAAATGCAAATGGTGGGGCTAAACAATTTTGCCATCACTTAAATTCTCACAAATTTAATAACATGAAATCTTGGAATCCAGAATACACTATGATTTAGCTCCCCTCAGTAATTTGTTCTCAAAGAAGTTACTTTTTCACATCACCTTGTGGCAGCAGGTTTTTATGTCCCTAAGAACCTTTACTTATAATTTTTGGTATGCATAGAAATGACACTATTTCACAGCTGCGGCAATGTTTCATACAATTGAATGAACCTCTGGGGCAGTTGCTTATTGCTGTCACTAGCATAGACAGTCATGAGAGACTCATGACTGTAGACTGTGAGACTGTGAGTCGAAAGATTGAATAAAGTCACTAAAATCTCAATCATATTGACAGTATTACTATCGCCTTCTGTGATTGAAACTTTGGAAATCCATCAATCATCATCCTACATATGGTCTAACAACAAGAACAAGAGCTGGAATTCTTTAAACCAGTCTCATCTGGGTTAATGGTGAGGGAAAATTGGAATGGAACATTTAAGCCACAGCTTATCCCTGAATATCTTTTCAAATCCTCTTCCATGATTATGGTACAAATATATATATTAATTATTAATTTTGTGTTTTATAGGACCTGGTATTGATGTACCTGCTCCTGACATGGGTACTGGAGAGAGGGAGATGTCATGGATTGCAGACACCTACGCTAAGACTATTGGTATGATCAAATTAATTATTTTTTTAGAGGACCGTGACAGGCCTAATTGGTTTGCATACATGTGACCATAAATCAACTATTTAAAAATGAAAATTATTTAGCTTTATATCGTAGTCTAATAACATATTACATATTTGGGACCTCCTTACCTCTATGTTCTTACTGCTGTCCTTCTACATATAGATATTTGTCTAATTGATGATAATTTGGATGTCCTAGGCAATCTATTTAAATATACAATCACTTACCATTCTATTACTAAACTCATATGCCTATTTATTTTAAAAGAGGAATAGTTAGCACTACATTTTTTTTTCACTCAAGTGCTAAATATTTCTACCTAGAACTACTAAATTATAATAATGGATGGTAATGACAAAAAACTATTTTCAGTTTGAATGTTACATAACCTTTTTTTCTTCCTTATCTTTTTTATAATCTCTTTGAAATTTATGCAATGCTAATTAGTGCCCTTGTATTTTTTTCTGTAATAATTATATTGATGATGATTATTATTTTTTTTCTTTTGGGTTTTAGTCCCGATCAACTGCCAGGGTTATTACATTATTATTATGATTATTATTTTTATACCCCTTCTGCAGCAAAAGGTTCATTAGCGGTTTGAAAACTTATTTTATCTAGACTTGGATTATTTATTGTTGTTATTCTATTTCTTTGCATTATTAAATATATTTTTTCTCTTTATATCTTTAATTGATCAATATGTATATGCTACAGTTGTTCATTTTCCTTTTCTCTTCTTATTCCTTTTTTTTAAATTAAATTAATGCACAAACTAAAACAGAAATATACTTTGTCTCATTAAAAAAATCATCAGGAATTTTTATTTAAGCAGGATATTCCAATATTTGGGGTAATGTTCTCAGATTCAGGGGACGAGCTCTTTGGCTATTACACACTGTGATTATATGATCTTTGGTAAGTTGAGAATTTCAGCATTGAGAGCACCTAGGTCTTGGACTACCTTCAAGCAAATAGCTGTGGGAAAAGCAGGTGTTACCAGTTGCCAATCTTTGTAAGGTTATTATGTCTCTCCTACTTAGATCATTTGACCACATAATGGGCTTTAAGTGGAGCAAGACTTAGGACAGCTGTATCCTCTCATTTATCCATTTGCTCTTCCCCGAATCTCTAATGTCAGCTACATCTGAGCAAATTTGGTCATCTAATCTAGACTGATAGGTAGTTGCTCACAAGTTATCTGGGCTACCTCTTACACTGGCTTGTTTTTAGCTTCATTCTCTGCTAATCTGATGTGGCTTGGGACTTACTTTATTTTGCACACTTTTCCCCATTGCCGGATTGTATAAACTTCCTCAAGCACAGTTTTTATTGAAGCTTATCAGAGAAGGTGTCTTGATTAGCTGAGATGCTACTGGCGGAGTGTTTACACACCAGCCACTTAGTTCCTATTTTATTTTAAATCAGTCAGGTTCGGTGCCATCTTGACGGCCCACAGTTCAGCTGTACACACACTTGCACATGAAGGTAGTTTGGAAAGCCTTATTTTCTCATCAGATTCTTAACAACTGAATCCTTGTTCAGACTTAAAGCCATCTGTATTTTTACTGCTTTCCATCCATTATTTCAAAAGCTTTATAAAGATCTTTGGGTATGTTGATCTCTTAACAAACTTCTTGAGAGAATGGTCAACACTTGGAGGCTAGGTCCTAGTCCCTAGTCTGGGGGTTAATGGATGCTTTGAACTGGTCCGCCTTCAGTTAAGGTGGGCAATAACTTTCAGAGCATTCAGGCTCTTACTTGCCGATTCTATTAAATTTTTTATGTGGGGTTACCACCTTAGTTGGTTGGCTATAGTAAATCCCAGAAAATGTACTTGATCCTTGACCAGCATTTTATAATTCCTGTTAGAGAGGCTTGGAGTTCATGGATCAGTTATTCCTGGAGAAATGCAGCTGTTCAGTTTTAGTTGCTGAAAAACACAATTCTCTCATTTCCATTTTCTCACCTAAAATTGGTCAGCTCAATTAGTCTTAGTAAAGTAACACATATTTCATGTCATTTTGATTTTTAAGAACAGCACTTTGAAATACATTATGTGTTATTATGTATTATGTGTTTTATTATGATGGTTTTGTTTGATTCAGGTCACTTGGATATCAATGCACATGCCTGTGTAACTGGCAAGCCTATCAACCAGGGTGGTATTCATGGCCGTATCTCAGCCACTGGCAGGGGAGTCTTCCACGGACTTGAGAACTTCATCATGGAAGCAAACTATATGGGTATGCTTATAAATAACTCAGGTATTATTTAAAATTAAACAATAAACATAATACCTACTAATTTCTTAGTAACTGCTATAAATCTTTCTTTCTCAAACTGTGATTAAAAAAAAGTCTGTAAAATAAATTATGACAATAAAGTCAATTCTTAACATTCTGAAAATTATTATGTTACAGGCATGATTGGAACGACACCTGGTTGGGGAGGCAAGACTTTCATTGTCCAAGGTTTTGGTAATGTCGGTCTTCACACTATGAGGTACCTTCACAGGGCCGGTGCTACCTGTATAGGAGTCATTGAGAGGGAAGGCTCAATATACAACCCTGAAGGAATTGATCCCAAGGTAACCTTTTATTAAACCATATTATACTGAATACCTAAACATTTTGCAATTCTGAAGTTCTGAAATTCTGAAGTTTAGATTGGGCAACCTGTGTAAAAAAAGCTGTGAAAAAGTAGAAGCCACTAGGCCTGTGGGAAGCATCATTTGCTTGCCAACAAAAGAACGTTATGTTACTCCTTTTTCAAATATTAATCTTTTTTTTAACTAGTTTTGTTGATAGAATTTTACTTCTTATTTACCAATATGTTTTGACGTTTAATATAAATTATTTTTTCATTAATAATCATTAAATGAAATATCAGTTGTGCAACATTAAGCTACTTAATGTAATGTGTTCCTTAAATAATAAATAATTTATTTCCCTAGGAATATTCCTATATTGAACATTTCTTGTTTATATATATGATCTGAATCTTTTTCAATTTATGTTCTTTTTTTTGCACTTTGCTTATTTTTTATCTGATTTAATTTGACCTCTTAGTTTGCAAATGGAGGTTTATCCTGAGGGGCTTGCACCTCTGCGACGTGACCCTGTGTATTAAATGACTTGCCACATCTGTTCGCCCACCAATGAATCAAGGGAGGCACAAGGTCGTGGATTCAATACCTCGCCATGTTGCTCTGTTTTATATGGCTCATTAATGATCACACCATTCTTGCTTTGGCAGTAAAACAAAAATGTACAGGGGTATGATGTTTGCAGTGCCTGAAACTCTCTTAACATGGGGCTAGTAAAGTCACACTAAAAGTTGGCCTAATTGCTTGGTTCCTCCTACTTGTCTAGTGCTAGTACAAGGACCTTAGTACTACTAGCCCTCTACCAATGTTATTTTTGTTTGCCAAGTTCTCAAATGTGTATGTTGTCAAGTTGTAATGTGTGTATAGAAAGTTTTATTATTATTTATTTTTTTTTTTTTAAATTTATAGATCACTGTTAAAATTATACTTGTATAAGTTAAATTTAGATCTTTGTTAGATTTTGCTGTGATGAAAGCAAAAGGGTTTCCTCTCCTCTTTTAAAGAGCATTGTTTCTTTTAATGACCAGGGTTTATAATGTAGTTCTTGTGTCTCCTAAAAATCTGATATCAAGTTTAATGATAATCTTGTATATCTGTTTCAGGCTTTGGAAGATTACAGGCTTGAATCTGGTTCCATCGTTGGTTTCCCTGGTGCTAAGGAATACACCGGAGAGAACTTGATGTTTGAAGAGTGTGATATCTTCGTCCCTGCTGCCATTGAGAAGGTTATCACCAAGAGCAACGCTCACAAGATTAGAGCCAAGGTATGATAACATAGGCACCATTCATTAAGTAGGATATTTTTTAAAGCAAGTGCTATATAATTTATAGTTTACTTATATTGGTTCTTTCTTGTTTTTTGGTATTTTCAAATCGTATTAATAATCCTTAAATTTTTTTGAATCTATAATGGCCCCTCCAGATAATTATCCAACAAAAGGTTGAAAAAGGTCTAGTTTGAATTCACTTTTGTATTAGTGCTAAATAAATCTTAAATATCTTTGCTTCATTCAGATTATTGGTGAAGCTGCCAACGGACCTACTACTCCTGCAGCTGATGCTATCCTATTGGAGAGGAATATCCTTGTAATCCCTGACCTTTACATCAATGCTGGTGGTGTCACCGTTTCCTTCTTCGAGTGGCTGAAAAACCTCAACCATGTATCTTACGGTCGTCTCACCTTTAAATACGAGAGGGACTCCAACTACCACCTTCTTGGTACTGCATTTCTCTCAAATCTCCTTTTTATAATATTTTCTTAATTTTTCAAGTGATATATTTATTTATAATTAAGGTTTTTAATCTGTGACAAATTTTGAGAAAGACTTGATTTTGATTATTTTATTATTAAAATTATTAATTTACCGGTGCGTTTTAGAATCTGTGCAAGAGTCTTTGGAGAGAAGATTTGGTCGTGTAGGAGGCAGAATTCCTGTAACTCCATCAGAATCCTTCCAGAAGAGAATTTCTGGTGCCTCTGAGAAGGATATTGTACACTCTGGTCTCGACTATACCATGGAGAGATCTGCCAGGGTAAGTTGCATCTTCTTTATTTTAATAGTTTTACTCTGATCTTAACTTGAATGTCTAAATCTAGAATATTTCAATTGCAGAAAACAAAACATTCTAACTGAAAATATCGAGACAAAGATTAGAATGTCAACTCTCAATTATGGGACAAGAAACAGAAGCTTTTTTTACCATTCAATATTCATATCATATTTTGTAGTTATTACTTATCCTTGTGTTTAAAAAGTATGAACTATTGATACAGTTGACTGTATTCTACAATTTTTCTATCTGAGTTTGAATATTTTATAATGATACAAATCCAAAATTTTATATTTGATAAGATGAACAACTCTGCATACATTTTTTTTATGTAAAAAAAAACTACTGTAGTGTTCCATCTTCACATTAACATGTATAGTGGTTAAAGTTGTTTATTTGGGACTGGTTTAATGATTTATCTTATACTTAATGATTACTAATTGATTAATTATTATATTCTCAGGCTATTATGAGGACTGCCATGAAGTACAATTTGGGACTTGATCTGAGAACTGCTGCATATGTCAACAGCATTGAGAAGATTTACACTACATTTAGAGAAGCTGGACTCGCCTTCTAATAGTTAGTTTAAAAGTAGAGGACCTTTATTACCACTCTCTACTCATCTCTCTAACTCAAATTTTGCCATTTTTAAAACAGTTTCTTTCTCTTTTAAAACAAAAGGGAATAAGAAAATTTGAAACCAACTTAAATTCGGCTGCCTTTTAATAAAAGAAACATTAAGTGTCACTAAACATACAAAAAAATAATTTTTATTTTATTTTCCTCTCTATTAGGTATACTCACGTTTTTTTGTAGTTTAAAAAAAGCAGTGACTTAGTACGATATAATCTTAGCTGCATTACCTATTTTATTTAATATCATCCTTCCCCTTTTTTCATTCCATTTATTTCCAAAATATTATAAGATTTATTTTGAAGATTTTTTTCTTGTTTTTATAAGCGTGAAAAGAGATTCTTTTCATTCTTAAAAAAAATTTCACTTAATTATTAGATTTTACCCTTTTATTCAAATAATAAATCTTCCCAAAAGAACTTTGTTCTTCAAACAAAATAAATTAAAGGAGAAAAAGGTTTAGTGAAATAAATTTAATTTAAATATTTAAATAATATATAAGAAAAATAAAACTGTGGGGAATAAATATCCCTACGTAAACGTTAATGAAAAAGTACCTCACCTTCTAAAATGAACAAGACAAAAAAAAAAAAAAAAAANNAAAAAAAAAAAAAAAAAATGAAAACTTAAAAACTTCCAACTTTTACTAATGTATTTAAGTGTTAATTTAAAGTGCTTTGAATTATTTTCTATTTAAGAAAAAAATAAAAAATAATAGTTATAAAAGTATTGTAGTCATGTTGGCATTTTTGATTATATTAAAAACACATTTTTTCCTTCCCACCCATATTAACATAAACAAAAATATGTATATTGGGGTTGGACGTGTGAAAAAAAAGGAAAAAGAATGTAGATTTTTTTAAAGTGATAAGGATAATTTTTTGCACTCAATTGTTAAAATTATTATTAATTGAATGTATTAATATTATTTTCTTTTTTTGGTGCATATTTATTTTGTTTCTTTCTTTTTAATTGAAATATTTTAAATCATATTAGAAAAAAATGTGTATTTATTTTTATTTAACTTTTTTTTTTAGTTCGACATTTTATTTTTATTCTTTTTTTTATCAGATACTTAATCAATATTAGATTGTATCAAGCTTAACCTTTAGGAATATATAAGATATTGTTAAAAATTGTTATCGAAGAGTAAAGTTTTGCTTGAAGTCAGCCTTATTGTTTTCTTTTTGTTTATTTTGAATTGTTTATAAAAGAAATTACTCACACTCATACACCAATTTTATTCTTATTTTAAACAAAACAAAGTATATTATTAAAACTAATTATTAAAATAAATTGTATTTGTTTTTTTTGTCCATACACACCTTTCAATCAGAGTTATGGGAAAGTAAATATTGCCTCTGAGCTTACCAAAGTAACAGAAGCTATGTGATTGTTCCGAAGAACAAAAAATTTGTAGGTCTCCGATTTAAAAAATTCCAAGACAATAATCCGTTTCAGACATCAGGGAACATTTTTGGTTCCGGGTCTGTCTGTCTGTTACTCAATTTTTGCAAACCAACATATCTTAAAAACTACTCATCCGATTTTATTGAAATTTGGATAGTCATGAACTTTTTATGCCAATTTTCAAAACTTTGAGATTTTTCGTAAGTAATATCCTAATTTGACTGGACTAAAGTGTTTTAGGTTCACTACTTAAAAAATACAAAATTCCATTTTT
>KZ651151.1:501606-527543 GCA_001010745.2 Gerris buenoi | reverse complement strand
AAAGTAAAAAGTGGTTTTATGATGATTTCTCATATTTGGGTGTAAAATTTTTGTTGGACAACTTTAGATTCGTGTTCAGCACACCCAAAAACATAAAATTAACTGCCAGCGCAGTCTTTCCACCAACCGTTTACCCTTCATCCTGTTCCCTCTACCCGCCACTTCTTCCCAATATTTCAACTCCCATTTGCGTGAAAACCATATGTCGTACAAATAAAAGTTATAAACATAAAATTTAGATTATTTTCTCCTTTTTATTTTACTACTAGACTACTTTTTGCGTGAGTAGATTGCTTTGCAAGTTATAAGCTGAAAACCAATGAAAAACATTTTTTTTTTAGTTTTTTGATGATTTCTCATATTTGCCGAGGGAAATTTTGTTGGACAACTTCAGATTTGTGTTCAGCACCCCCAAAAACATAAAATAAGCCACTAACAACAATTACACCAAAACTTTCCACTTTGAGCTCTTTTTATGCACCATTTGACTTTTTATGACCATTGCTTGATTCTTGGTGTTGATTGATTTAATAAAATTTGGATGGTAGATCATGATTAGCCCATTGATGGTCTCATATGAGTTTCAACATTTTGCGTAAATTTGTTTCTCTTCCACATTTCACCGTGCACAAGCATACATTTATTTACCCTATAGCTTTGAAAGTACTAATGTGATTTGTATGAAAATTTTATAGTTTATAGAAAGTAGCGTACAGTAGCCCTGCATTTATTCGAAAAGACACCAATATGCGTTACTAAAAAAAATGACACCACAAAGTTACATGAAATGTCCCACTGTCTTGCAGACTCGTATGCAAGCATTTTTTAATTTATAAAATACCATTGTTTAGTCTCATAGTTTATAAGCACAAAATTAGTCAGTCTCAATTATAATTTTCAAATTTTTCTGTATATTATTATTATTACTTTATTTTCAAATGCAGGTACCATATTAATTTATTTTGTATTATATGCATAAATTTCACTAAAATTAGCGTAATACAAAAATTTAAGTGAGTGGGGTGGATTCCCTGTCAGGACAATATGGGCACAGAATTGAAATATAATCACGTATGATGTCTAACAGTGGCTGATTCTCTTGATAAAAGCAAGAAATTTAACTAGAAAAATCCCTGTCTTCCAATTGCACCCACATCTATCTCGGTTTCAGTTATATCTCAAATTTATATTAAAATGCTTGGTAAAGTGAGATGTTTTCGTGTTATTGGACAGAATGTTTAAATGGGAGATGTGTTATTGTTTATCCATATATTAAATCAAGAAGAGATAAAGACCACTTGGACATTAAACTCATAGTTGAGAAAATAAAAAAATTCAAAATTTAGTTTTAGCACAATAATTTTGGAGTCAAATGCTGTGTTTGGAGTCAAATTATCTTTAATTTAGCAGTGAAATAATATTAGAAGAGCCAGTGGCGGCGGTAAGGCTTTGAGGGGCCTCCCCGCAAACTTTTAGTGGGGGCCTCTCTATCTCCCTTCCGGCCCCCCCCCCCCCCGTGCCGTGGGGTCTTCGGGTCCCTTATTGCCGCCACTGAGAAGACCATACAAGATTGCCAAACTAAGTTGGCCCTCAAGTCAACTTTTAGGGAAAGGAACGAAATTACACAATAAGACAATTTATTATTTTAAATATACAAATTGTATTTAAGTAGAATTTTACATAAATATAAATAATTAATTTGTGTGTATATATATTTATAAATTAATAATACATATGCTTTTTTTTTATATTTACATATTATACAGTATTTTTCTTAAAAAGGAGTTGACTTCTTAAATATTTATTATATACAAGTGGATAGAAGGGAAGATAGGAGTAAGGAAAAGGAAGATTATAGGATATTTACTCTACACAGTAATTTCTCATTTTATGAATCATTCATAGCACTTTTCTTCTTAAGTAAAACAAAGCAAAAATAAATTTAATTAATATTCCTTTTAGTTGTTTTACAACTTCTTTTTCTTGATTGAAACATTTTTTAATTGATAGTTTTTTGTTGAGGTTTTTTCATTCGATTGAAAAGTTAAAACTGGTAGACATTTGGAGTTTTAGCAAAGAAAAGAAAAAAAAAAAAAACAAATCACAAAGAATGTACATTTAATAAACTTTTCCCTATTTTTATTCTAAAAGTATTTGAAAGCACTATACCAACAATGTATCTTGTTCCTCAGCTACATGAGTGAAAAATTTCATAAAAATTATTAAATATGACATTTTAAAAGAGGAGCAAGTACCAAGTATTGCAAAGGACAAAACTAAAATTGATAAAAAAGTTTCACATATAAATTTGATACTTTTAAAATTAAATAAATTATTCACACAAGATATGTAAAAACAACTTCTTAGTTAGAAAAACAAATTAAAAAAAAAAAAAAACGTAAGTAAATGTTAATTAACTTGTAGAATACAAATATTGAATAATGTAGTTTTGATAAAACTTCAGATATTATTAATGTCTTCAGCTATACATATAAATAAACCACAGCAGATTATGACATTTAGCCTGTTTATAACAAACATTAAATCATTTGCTATGCAATTATATTTTTAACAATTTAAATTTAATTTTATATATTGTGATATGCACATTTTATTTCATTTCAATGCATAGCAGATATTTTAGTAAGGTGATTCTTTCCATAACTTATTTTAACAAATTTTCTGCTTTTTAACTTATTATTTTTACAACTAATACAAATAATTGGTGTCCGGTTGATTTTTTTTTTAAATAAATTACCTTGTAATCCTGTTTTTTCTATACTTACCCCTCCAAGAGGCTTGTTATAATTGCCTTCATCATATAATTTATTGGATAAATTTACAAATGGTAAAATATATTATCCACGATTATAGATTTTATTAATTAATACAGGAAAAGAATTAATAAACTTCCCGTATCTAAGTTCGTATTTCTCTTTTGATTAAGATGACATTAATTCATTAGTTGTATTTTATTTCGGAAGGCGTAATATTCACCTAATTTTCATCATAGTCACTTAAATCACTCATTGATTTTCACTAATAACTCGATATAAACAGTTACTTTAAACAATAGCAAATTAGTTTTGTTAAAAGTAAACAAACTCGCTAATCATGCGTTAAGGTGAAGAATTCCTCTTTTTTCCGCACTAGGGCAGAAAAAAGAAGAATTATGAACACACGTGCGCAATTGCATTGGGTAAGGGTAAAAAATTACTGGGAAGCCCCTACAAAATATATTTCTGTACCCTAATACTAAAACAACCAATGTCAAAAATCTGCAGTTTAAGTAAAAAATTACTTAGGGTGTTGTAGCACTAAAATTACCCCAGATCACTGACATTGGTAAACATGAAAACGTTCATATATACTACAAGGAATGTGATAGAGAATTGGTTGTTCTTTGCAATGATATATATTTACCTCATGAGTCACAATAATGCATTTATCCCATTATCATCAAAAATTGACATTGGTTGTTTTAGCATTAAGGTACATATTTTTCAATGAATACAGCTATGAAAAGAATCACTTTCTAGACAGAGATATAATGATTATATTTCGTATCAATGGTAGATAAAATATATAATCTTTCTTGGAAACAGTAAGATAAGTCAGTTATAGGATTCTATACAGCGATACGTAGCCCGCCAGACTACAGATTTTGATAATAGAACATCACAAATAAATATTTTTATAAAAAAAATCAAAAAACAAATTTATAATAACAGCCAGCTTATTAAAAATAACACTGTTATTTAGATAAATTACATAAAATTGAACACATAAAACTAAATGAAAATACATAAATTAATATGAAACAAAATTAAAATAAAATAAATTTAATGTCATGAATAACAACAACAACCATATAAGTGAATAAATTAATACAAAGTAACAAAAAAGACGAAAATGAACAGTAATTTACAAAAAGTTTTAGCAAAAATAAATAAACTAAATACATATATTTTTTTTTTCTTGGGGGGAGGGGATAATTTAATATTAAAAATAATAAATAATAAACAACGCTACTTATGATGTGAATTGCTGCCAATTAGTATTAACTCCTAATAATTCACCAACATGAAAAATTCCCTTTACTAATTATTTTCTGACTTTACTCTGGAACAATTTCAGAACTTTTAGATAGAAAAAGGAGAAAAATTTAATTCAGGGTATAAACTTCCTGGATTGAGATTAAAAACTTTAAATTAAATTTACGCAACATTTAAAATAATTATCAAATAATATTACTTAACCTGAAGAGGACACTGATTGAGGCTGACTGAAATACAAGCCTAATTTGAGGAGAATTAAAAACATTATTCAAAACAAATTGTAACTCACAGAACACAGAAAATAATATATCATAATCCAGGATAATCTACCATAAAAAAACAGATTCAATTTTATTTTACTATTTTGAATGTAAGTTTCAACCTATTCAGGATATTTTCTTGAACATACTCAACATTTCTTTTGGAAATAAATCAAACCAGATGCATTCACACATGCCGAAAAAGTTGTGAATTTTAGACATACTCATATACATATAACTATATATGTATTAAATAAAAATATCATAAAGTTAAACAACTGAGCCTTTATTTTTAATAAGCACCCAGAATTTAGCTTCTACTTATACATTCCTTCTTGTCAAACATAT
Organism: Gerris buenoi; assembly: GCA_001010745.2. Taxonomy (NCBI): domain Eukaryota; kingdom Metazoa; phylum Arthropoda; class Insecta; order Hemiptera; family Gerridae; genus Gerris; species Gerris buenoi. Next base: position 522,877 of record KZ651151.1, on the reverse strand, counting down.
ACTTTTTATTTGACCACACATGGAAGCACACAAGGAGAGTTCATCTCCACAATTTTAGCATTGTGGATAACATACCAAGACAATCCTCTAATATATACCAATACATATACAATTATATATGTTTTGAAAATCACTAAACATTTTTATTCTTCATTGCTTTAACTAAGACTACATGATTAAAGTGACACAAAAATACGCATTTTAATCTCATTGAAGTCTATGATACTCTCGCAATGATGGTGTTATATTATAAAGGGTTCAGGGGACAAACGATTGCATTGGGTAAGGGTAAAAAATTACTGGGAAGCCCCTAAGAACTTAATAGGTTAATAATATAATTTTTCTTTGTAAGTAATTGCTTTATTTAGGTAAGCAAAAATCATCTGATATGACAGACTTAAAATAAGATGCTAAACTCATGACAATTTATCAGTTTCGGAAAGTCTTTTTGTCCACTTTCCAATAATGTCACAAGTTTAGTAGGTTTTTTTGTACCATCTTGCAAAATTACTATCATATAACAGTCATAGTCATACTGCAATACAACTCACCTTAGATTAACTCCTCCATTATGTCTTAAACTAGAAGCATTAGATCTTTGGTAATAGTTGTTTAACCATGCATAAAATTATTTTTATCTATCTTAATTTTAATTAATAGAGAGAATAATCTTTGCAACTTTCTAGTGTCCTTAACTCTTCCAAGTGTGGACGATGCTTTAAGGATTAAGGCCGAAATTGATCACTTCTTTGCACTTGAGGTTACGAATCGAGATTATCTTCGTGTTGACTTGAGAAGTATGATACAAGACCGCCAAACTCTCCCTCTTCAGGCGGACCGTAATGTGCTGAATGTGGAACCTGCTGGGGCGGTACCTGAGGATGAACAGGTGGTGTAGGACAGTAGCCCCCAGGAAACTCCTCGGTAGCGTAGGGATGTGAATAGTAGGGAAGATATTGAGAAGGATACTGTGAAGGGTACTGAACTGGGTGTCTCATCATATGAGGCCTAGGAGGAAATCTCATTCCAGGATACCCAGCCATGTTATGAGGTCCAGGAACCCTTGGTCGCATCATCATAGACTTTACTTCCAACTGTGGAGGCGGGTTAGCCATTAATTTATGCTGAGGTACAATTCTTATCGTATTGACTTTAGGTGGGTCTGGTTTCTTTTCTCCTTTTCCTTCCAATTTTTCAACTTCCTTAGCAATCTCTTTAATTTCTGAAGCCGGAACTGGAACAGGTACTACTTTAGGTATAGGACCTGGAACTGCAATCAACACATCATCAAGTTCCTCTTTGACTATCTTATCTTTAACGGATTTCAAAGCCTCAACTGGTTTTATAGTTAAACTGATCTCAGGTTTACTTTCAAGGACTCTTACAGGAGAGGGTATTTTAAGTTTGACACTAGGGACTTTAAGTTTGCCTTCTAACTCTTTTTCAAGTTCTTCGTCGTCTTCCTCCTCTTCTAACTCGTCCCCGAGTTCGTCCTCTTCCTCCTCCTCCTCTTCTTCTTCCTCTTCAACATCTCCTACAAACATATCATTATCATTAATCTTCTCAACAGACTTAATCAGAGGTAAAGGTTTAGCCGTAGCTTGAGGTTTTTCTGCGATAGAATCAGGTTTTGCAGGTTGAGGAGCAGGAGGAAGTTTCGCTATTACACTAACTACAGGTGCAGGCTCAGGCTCAGGTTTGCTCATAGCAGTTACTTCTTCTTCATCGTCTATCTTCTCTCCAGCTTTTTCTTCCTCCTCTTTTTCTTTTTCCTTGTTTTCAGTAGAACTATCATCTTGAGACTTATCACCCTCGTCTTCGTCTTCTTCTTCACTTAAATCCTCGTCCTCGTCATCTGAATCTAAAAAATAAATAAATGAATAGTCCCTTCAAGAATTAATAATTAAAAAGCTAATAACAATAAAATAATCATCTGCATGTTTTATATACATAAATGTATGTGTGTTTGTATTGGCTTGTAGAGCAGATATTCTTGTAAAATTCTTATCAAATTTGGGGTAAATCTAAAATAAAGTAGTTGAGACCAATTGTCAAAACTAAATTTAAAAAATATTGAAATTAGAAATCTCTAAGGAGAAATTAAAAAAAAAAAAAAAAATGGCTTACCTGAAAGCATGTTCTTTTTCTTATCAGTCGGCTCAGGTTTGTAATCGTCTTCATCGTCACTTTCAATAACTCTCCTTGTTTTAGCTAGCTGTACAGCTTCTGCCATCGCTGATGCAGCATTCTGAAAGAAAGAACAAGTTGTTTAAGAAATTGGGCTTTTTAACTCTCCCCTTTAATTATTTGAAAGAGAGTAATGAATGCACTTACGTCATCGGACTCTGATTCCTGGTAATTCATTTTCTTTCCTCTAGTCCTCCTGCCATAATCCTCATCTTCAGACAGACCGTACTTCACCTGATAAACATAAATTAGGCATTAATTACAATTGAAATAATAATAAAAAAATGATATGTATCAGTAATGATAGTATCAGCGTAGCCAAATGGTATTGCATTACCTGACATTTGTCTAACAATGGTATATCTGATTTTGTACGCAAAGACGAGATATCTTTAGTTTATGTTCATATTGAAAAAAATGGATATGTATTTATGTTGATAAGATGGAAAATGGATAATAATAATATGATAAGAATTTAAAAGAAACAGTAAAACATAAGTAAGGCTCGCTTCACGTAAGTACGTGAGACGATAATCGCCGGTATCTGTACAATTAAGTTAAAATTATTTAGTGCATCATTTTAATATGTAGTTGCATATTCTTTTCCTAAATTTAAGACCTTTGATGTATAACAAGTCATAGTGACTAATTTTTTTTTTTTTTTTTTTTTTTTTTAGCCACCCGCCATCTTGAAAATATAAAGAGTGAAATTTTAATAGTTGCATATTTTTTTTTTTTTTTTTTTTTTTTTTTAGTCACACGCCATATTGGCTGCCATCTTTAAAATATTAAGTGTGAAAACTCCAAAAAGTGTACAGATAGTCGCAAATGCTGAGATGCAAATGATTAAATCTGTTATTAGTTGATGCAAAAATGTTTAAGCATAGAATATTCTAAGAGTTTAGAAGAAAATTATCCTAGTTCTTGACCTAAATTAATTTAGATAAAAATTTCATATAAAAGAAACGATAATCTAAGATAGTTGTAACATTTGTAAGAAAAATAGTTGAATTTCTAAAATAGGCGAGATTTTAACTTATCAATTCCTTAATAATATTAAGACAATTTAAGTTAAGAAAATAAGACTAAAATTAATTAGTATGGATGCTAAGAAACCATAAACTGCTGACATGTTCACTGCAGGCATGGATAGTATAATTTAAATAGCTAACATACCTATACAGGGTTCACACTTAAAATTTGATTTTGATTTCCCTGACTATATTGATTACTTTTCCCTGACAAATTGAAAAAATAAATAATTTAATAAATTTAACGGAAACATTTACTCACACCATTTGTTCATAATAAAAAATTAAAACCTTATTTTTTATTTATTTATATTATCTATTATTTTTTTTTTTTTTTTAGTCCCGTTAAACAGCTTAGGTCATTACAGGACAGGAGTTATCTAAAACCTTAATAAACATTAATCAGTCACCTCAGTTTAATCTTGTAAATTAAAGTAATATAAAAAATGGTTTTTTTTCTTTAAGTAAAATGCACTCATAAATACCTAAATGTATAATTTAACAGTAATTAATTAATATACCTAATATAGTTTAATATTTTTTTTTAAAAAAAATCACAAAATATGGCCCCCTAAATACGACTGGTAGGGCTTAGAGGTGTAAAAAACTTTTCTTTTTTTCATGTATTTTGTCACAAGCCTATTTTTATCTCTGTTAAACAAGGTATGCAAACATATCTACTTGTTAAAATATTTTATTTGATAATAAGATTATACAGTATGGTTANAAAATAAAATAAATAATAATAATTTTTCGTGAAAAAGTTACTCTTTATAATAATTTTTACTTGATTTGAAATGAAGAATTATCATACTAATTTTTTTTTACAATGTAAACTGCACCCAAAAATTAGAATTTCAAAAAATAGTACCAAGAGTAATGTGGAGTTCTTTTTGATTTTTTGAAAAAATTATACTTTTTATAAAATTGATTATTATTTAATATCTTAAGGTAATTTATGTCAGAAATTACCCCTTCCTACTATCCCTAGTTTGGGTTGCCTAATCATTTAAATAAAAAAAAAATGAATTTTTCGTAAAAAAAAAAAAAAAAAAAAAAAAAAAAAACGTTACTCTCTATAAAAATGTATGCTAGTTATAAAACGAACCCCACATTACTCCTGGTACTATTTTTGGAAATTGTAATTCTTGGGTGCAGATACTTAGTATGGAATTTTAAATATAATAATTATTTATTTCAAATCAAGCAAAAATTATATTTATTTAAGTTTTTGGTAGTTTTCTTACTACCGAAAGATTAATTTTTTTAAATAATTCAAATTACAATTATCAGCAAAAATTATAATAAAGAGTAATTTTTTCTCAAAAAAATTAATTTTTATGTCATTTACTAGGGGCAACCACCATTGTTTCCCCGGGCGCTGAAATCTATTATTTGTATACCTTTGCCCCCCTATAAGGGACAAAATATTGGAGATAACAAAAAGTTTCAAGTAAAATATTTTTATTTTTCACCATAGAATCTAAATCTGTTATCAAGAATATACACTCCAGGTTAAAATTTTGAAGTTAGGAGGCCTGGGGGCAAAATGGGTGGTTGCCCCCACTGCACGATTGTATGTAAACAAACTTCCCTTTACATGGTACGAATCCCCTTAGTTTCATTAATTTATCTCTAACCATTTAGATTTTACAACATATTATCGGAAGGGTTATTTTGCTATGTTTGCCCCCTCCAAAAATATTGGAAATAGAAAAAATAGTTTCAAGTAAAAGTTTATTATTTTTCACCGGAGAATCCAAATATGCTATCAAAAAAATACACTACAATTTGAAATTTTAAGATGGCCTGGGGACAAAGTGAGTGGTTGCCCCTAATGGGCGATTGCATGAAAACAAACTTCCCTTTGCATGGCAGAGATCCCCAAAGTTTAATTAATTTATCTCAAACCGTTCAAATGTTAAGAGGGGGGGGGGAGAGACTTTTAGACCACCCTGTATAATAAAAATTAGTTAAAAAAAAATGCATAGGAAAAAAAATATAATGTCAAAAATCGAAAAGAAAAAAACAAAACCCCTTTTACTTTTCCTCACTGCCTTAGTCCTCACTACGAAAAGTATTGTTTTCACGAATTTTTTTTTTTTGAGATTTCAACGGAATTATCCGTTTTAGGTGTTTTTAAGACCTCCTGAGTGGTTTTTAGCATGACGTATGTATGTGCCCAAGGTATTTAACCTAGAGAGAAGGTAAATTTTTAAACTTTGACAATTAATAATACCGAAAGTATTAATAGGATTTTGACATATAGCATATCGTCAGAACCGAAAAAAATTAAGTATGAAAAAATATATAAAATCGATGAAATTCCATTAATTACCTAGTTTAAAATTTATAAGCGAATATAATTATTTCTTAGTGCGGTAATTTTGATGACGTCAAACTGTCAAAATCAAAATACCGCCAAACTTTAAATAAAAATAAAATATAGGTATTAAAAATATGTTTTTTTTATTAGTTCAGAACAGTCACCCATCCAAGTACTTAAAGACCTCCTGCTGCAATGCAGCAGTTCCGAGGTACCCCGTACCAGATTTTTTTTATTTACATCTCTAGTGGGGCTACATTAATAACCAAATGTTATTGTTTTTTAAACCCAGATCAGATAATGTGTTGCGGGTAGTTTGTTTCTATTTAATTTATAGTTTATTCAATTGACAATTTTGGTTTCCCTGACTTTTGGCTTATTTTACCTCAAGTTTGGTTATTTTCCCTGATTTTAGGGTTATTTCAAAAAGTTTCCCTGACTTTCCCTGACCTATTTTTTTTCCCTGACATTCCCTGATTATCCAGGTCAGTGTGAACCCTGCTATAATAAAAACAAAACCTTTTATCAAACCACATGACGGGTAATTACAACATCCCCAATTCCAAAATTTATTTATTTATAAATTAATTGATTAACTATTATAATGATCTTAAAGGCTTGAATGTTAAGAAAGGGTATTATTCACTGGTAAAATAATAAAAATAAGTCTAGTGGATTAAGAATGTCTGTTAAGCCTAGTCCACTCTAGTAGACATGTTGAGCAACATGTCTATAGACGGACTAATAGACAGTCTATAGACACTTTGCTCAACAAGTCTATATACATCTGCTGGCACAGTCTATTGTCTAGGTCTAGCGTCCACACTGTAGACACGTTGTGCAACGTGTCTACCATTTCGAATGGAAAACCATAGACATGCGATTTTTGGTCTAGCAACGAGACCGTAGAAGCTGATTGTCTAGCCCATGTCTACCCGATGTCTATAGACAAATCGCTAGACACCGTCTCTGAGACCAAAATTGCACAACATGTCTACAGGTGTGGACTAGGCTTTAGGAAAAACAGAATACGGGAGTAAAAAAGTGTGTGTTGTCCAATAGAAAAGTGAAAGAGGCAAACCTGAGCAGAAGGATCTAAATCAGTATAGATGTAGGAGAAAGGTAAGGATGAGGAGGAAGTACGTTGCCGTACAGGATTTGACTTGGTACAGGATTTCTTCTTCTCAAAAAAACACATGAAAGTAAACTTAGTATAAGAGTTATAAAATATGCAACATTACTATCATTAAATAAGGGTGTGTTATAGATTACAACCGCATGGTTTCAAACTTTCTTTCTTTTTTTTGAGATCATAAATCTTGGATGATGATGATCAATTAATAATTTTTAATAATTATGAAAGTAATTAATTTAAAAAATGGTCCCCATAATTTAATTTAAGGAGTGTTCAACTTTCTTTTTTTTTTTATCAGCTTATCAAAACATATATTACAGAGAACAGAAATCAAAATTTGAAAGAAAAAAGAAAGTAGGTTAATTTGGTGTATAGATTGCCAAAATTTAAGTTAAACAATCTAGGTTTTCTGGTGAAGAGACCACATTGAATTACAGATGTTCTGATGAACACATTGCAGCTTCTAAGGCAAATGTCATGAGACAAGCATCGTGAGAGTATTACTTCTTGTTTAAATTTTACACGACATGGCTCAATATCCTTAAAATGTTTCTAGGGGTACACATTCTCTAGTAACTTTACTAAAGGCATGACATTTTTTTTTCTTAAGCCGGGTTTACACGGCTAGAGTTAACAGGAGAGTAGAGTGCACTCTACTTACCACTCTACCAATTTTACTAGCTACTCTACTCGCCACTCTATTTTTGGGTTTCTACGGGTAGAGTTACTCTACTCACTACTCTACTCTCCTGTTTACTCTACCTGTGTAAACTGGCTTTAAAGTCTTGCCCGTGTTTTTTTTTTAAGTAATAAAAAGACACATATACATAACATAAGGGAGATAGATACATATACATACTCTACATAAAAAATCAGATACCAGAAGACTGACCCTATATCACCCATCCTTATAATATTACTAAAGAGCTGCCTGCAGCCTCTCATGGGCTGTTAAACAATGGATTATAATTTATTTTTAATATAAATGAACATTAAACACCTCATGATCTTTAAGGAACTAACAATTTAATGACAGAATTTTACCTTAGACTTTTTGCTCTTTGATTTTCTTGGAGGTGGATCACTATCAGAGTCAGAGAACTTAGTTTTCTTCTTTCTTCTTCTAGAACCACCCTTTGCTGTAGGCTTCCTAAAAACAATAATCACAATGTGTTAAGAAAAGAAGGCATTATTTTCATAACCTTTATTAAATAATGAACGATTTGTCCTCATTTCAATTACTATGAAATATGAAAAAAGTGATTTACTTTTTACGTTGGCCCCATGTTTCATCGGATTCACTGCTCTCTGATTCCGACCAAGCTCTACGGGATTTCTTCTTCTTTGGAGCATCACTGTCCTCACTATCATCATTAACTAAACAAAAATTAACATAAATTAATATTTTATTTTATTTATTTATTATTTCTTTACATTGTACAAAGCATAGTTTACAATATACAATCAGAGTTCCCAAAACAGCTTAAGCAAACAAAACGGGGCACTCAAATAATTATAATAATAAAGATTTAAAAATTAAGCGACAATTGACTAGTATGAAAAAATTTACATATCACAGCTTGAAACATAGAACAGAAAAAATAATAGTAATTATTACTTAATAATAACAGATAATATGCTAATACTACTAGTACTAGACGGGTAAGACAAACCACTAGTTCGAACTTAGCAATTAGGCCATCTTTTAGGCCTATTTTACTATCCCCGTGGTAGAGAGTTCCAGCCACTTCATACATCATACCTCTATACATTGTACCGCTGAAGTGAGTATGATGTGATCATTAGTGAGCTATTTAGTCAGAGCATCACAGCGAGAAAAAAATATTCAACCCCTTGTTTTTATAGATAATTAAATATATATAATTAATTTTTTAAGGCTTCCCAATAATTTTCCAGTGTTTGGGTTGAAACATTTTAGTTTTTGGAAACATGCTTTTCACCATAGGATTATTAACTAGTCTTCTAGTATACTTGTCACACTTACTGAATTCCCTATCTATCCTGGAGGTTCGAGCCCTGGTTGACCTTCTAACAGGCTGAGACTTCCTCCTAGATCCTCTTGCATCTGATCCACTGCTATACTCAGAATTACTCTCCTCTTCAGATGAAGATCTAGAAAAGGACAACCAAATTAATTAAAAGAAAGAAGATCAACTGGAGATTCAAGTGTATATTAGTGTGAATAATCACAGATTGGTAATTTCCAAAAAAGACCACATGCAATAAAATATTCAGCCCCTCAGAGGTAAAGTGAGGTGAAAGAGAGCTGGGGTTCAAAATGAAGACTATACAAGACAATAAAAAAAAAAACTGATTTGGAGGGCTCTTTAACCAAAAGAATCGTCAGGAGCATGAAATAAAATGAAAACAAGTTTTATACTCACGAGGATCCCTTGAAGTCCTCATCTGAGTCCTGGTCGTCTTCAGAAGAGACATCAATATTGGTTAATTTCCTCGACTTCTTCCTTCCTCCACCAGGTACACCCCCTGAGCTTCTTCTAGGCACTACAGGAGGCCTCCAACCTTCTCCACCATCCTCCTCCTCTTCATCCTAGTAGAAAATAATTTAAATAAATATTGTAATTATGGCAAGGGAGCTTTTACCTGGAATAGTTTGGGAAGAGTAGATACAAATATTTAATCTCAAACAGCTTAACAATTAGAACAGAATATAATTATAGGAGCTATACCTGTTTGGCACCATCTTCTAGTCCATTAGTTTCTTGTCTCTCTGCTTCAACTATATTTTCTATGTCTTTACCTCTTCCTTGATTACCTGCTCCAGCCACTGCTTCCATCTCATCCTATAAAACCAATATTTATGAAATACACTGAGCCAAACATTTTAATAAAACAATGTGCAAATATATTTATGACAAAAAAAACAAAAAAAAACAGACTAATAAATAGTTTATCTATCTCCTATACCTGTATGGCAGAATTGATGAGCTGATCATAATCGTTAAACCTGTAGCTCTGGTTAGTTTGCCTTCTGACTCTAAGTTGATAAACAGGCTCATCATCGTATGAGCTGGATTCACTACTTGAGCTTTGAGACTCATCTTCACTCCTACTTGAAGCACTGCTACTACTTGAACTCTCATCAAGTTTTACCTAAACACAAAAATATTTATAATAAAGTATTTGGTCTTCAGATAAAAGTTATAATATAAATAGTTTATATATTATAAAGATTGATTATCCCCTGAGATCCATATACTCCTAAAACTGAAGCACTTAGAAACTAAAAAGGATTTACCTTGGTTCCAGGAGGTGGTAAGACATTTGAGAGACTGATGCCAACATAAGCTAGACGTTTTCTTCTCAGTTCATCATTATCCCGCCTCTTTGAGTCCCTCTCAAATAATCTCAGTGTTTCTTTAAGCTTTTCAACCAGTTGTAACTGAAAATTAAATTAAATATTAATATAATATTGGAATAAAAATTCCAGATTAATAGGTAATGGATTGTACGGATTTACAGCCTATAAATGGCTTTGGCCTCCTAAAAAATCTTATTCCATTCTTTTCTATCAGCTGCATTCATTTTTTATTCTCATACGTTCATTGCTATCAGGTTGTCTAAATCATTGTCCATCCTATTGGTGGTCATCCCTTTTTTTCTTTCTTCTATTGAACCATCTTCCTTAACCCATTGATTGCGTAATCTAATTCATGAACCTACCTTAGTGACGGTATAGAATCTTTAAAAGTTAATTTATATAAAAAAAAAAAAAAATAGATCCCCTGTGGATGCAAACGTCTGCGGGTGACGGAGCCTTGCAAGATGCTTTTCTCAAGACACGGAGAATAGAGCTACTGAGGGCTAAAAGGAGGGGGCTTGGATCCACTGTGGATTCATCTGTCACCGGCCTTAGACCGGCATGAATCCACAGTGGATTCATCCGCAGTGAATGGGTTAATACATTTGTTTGGTGCAATCTTTCATTAAGTTGTTGAAGGTAACAACAGAGCTAACTCCCTCAAAATTATTAATAGTACATCAACAATAGTAGTACATCACAACTTACAGTTTTTGCCAAATGAGTATTAGTGCATTGACAGCATGGGAGAGTAAACAAATGAAAATGTCTAATAAAAAATCAAATTATAGTCAATTACAACTAGTTGTTTTAATTTTAATCAGAAAACATACATGCTGGCAAGGAGGGCAGAACCAGTCTCCTTCGGGTACTATCATGAGAGCAGGCCTTAAGCAGGACCCATGCCAGCCCTTATCACACTTATCACAAAGCAGGATCCACTCAGGGTGATCACTCTTGCCACATTTCTGACAGGAAGTGTCATCATCTTCCACCTTATCTTCAACACTTCCTGCAATCACAAAGTAGGAAAGAATAATAAATAATATTAAAGATAAATTGTTTTATCAAAGGATTTAAATAAAGTACAAAGAGGCTAATGCTTATCAGCTTAAACTCCATAATTTAATTTATACTACAAATTAGTTGATTGAAAGAGCGAACCTTTAAGTGCTGTTCTAGCATGCCTGACAGGAACTCCTTCATCTCCTTCACCTTCCAGATCTGATTCAGGAGAGAACTCGTGATCTGACACAGGCGCCTTGTTACGCAGGTCCTCTTCTTCATCCTCATCCTCAATATCATAGTGTTCCAAATCATCATTATCTTCATCAGATGATCTAAAATATAAAGTCTTGTGTTAAGAACTAAAATGCATCCATTGAAGTCATGGTTACAGAGATACAAACAACTAGTCCCTTTTCCTAATAATAGTAATCTAGTATTTCCCTCTAAAACGGGTAGGACAAATCACTTGTTTGACCCTAGCAATTGGAGAGTTCCAGCTACTTTACACATCATAGAATCGTACATTGTACCGCCGAAGCGAGAATGGTGTGGCTACAGTAATCTATAAAAGCGTGGGGTAAGAGTGCCCCATAAGGGATGTCCCTCGCCTGCTCCATCCCCGAACCATAGATACAAATCATATCATCATGACACGGATTGGACCCACTTCAATCGGACCAGATCAATGAGTGGGGGAAGAGTGCCCCATGGGGGTGTCCCTCACCCTGCTTCGTCCACGATTCGTAGACACACAACCTCGAGTCGCCTCGACTTATTGATAGCTGGGCGAGCGCCATAAGCCCCTCGGTCTCACTGGCTCCCCAGCCCCTTTTCCAAAATCTATTATTACAGTTAAAGAATCTTAAACACATACAACTTAACCCTTTAAAAAAAACAAAAAAACAAATAATAATAAAAATAAAAATAAACACACCCAGATCCAGAAGATGATTTCCAAGGGTTATTGTGGTCATACTTAAATGTTTCCTTTTTCAGCTTCTTGGGACGACCCTTCTTTTTCCGCACAGTGTCATTTGAATCCTGATCATGAGGAGTGAAATCACCATCACTTAACTGCAAACAAACCATCAACAGTATAGATAAAGATAAGGACAATATAAAAATATTAGATTTTGTACAAGTGCCTTTAAAGAGGGAATTTGCATTCATATTTTGCTTGTAATGAATGCTATAAAGTGAAACAAAAAAGTAAACAACACTTATGAAGTGTTTTTAAATTTTTCATTATTTAATATGTTTGTTACTTAGCTGGGACATTTTTAGAATAGTACTAAGAAATAATAATATTATAAACACAGTACAAGGCTTACTTTAGCTACAGCTTTCGCTTTCTTCCTGGAAGGTTTTTTCTCCTTATTATGATCTTTAATCTTGGGCTTATATTCTTCATCCTATAAAGAAAATAAAACAATCACAATTTATACTAAGTTCAAACCAAAATGTTATAATCAATGCTTTAACTTGTTCATCTTTAGTTGGTGGTTAAAATAATTGAAAATATAAATATAAAATATTGGTTATTAAAGTTGACTCGAACAACTTAAAGAACCAGAAAATCCACTTTGGCAAAACAGAAGATCTTTTAGGTTCAGCAAACTTCACACCAGGGGAAGCTCTAACTCTAATGGATAGTTTTGTTGAATTGAATAAATTTAAACTATAGGAAATTACGTTTTTTAATAATTATAAGCCTTCTTAGAAAAATAGATTCAATAGTTGAAGCAAAAACTAAAATAATAAAATTTAGGTGCGTTTGGAATCACTATCCAGGTTGACAGGCTTGTTCTGGTTAGTGTCATGATGGCTTCAAATAATTCTCGTTGCTTAGAAGTTCGATTGAAGGTAGAGGTCAACCAGAATTCGAAGCTATTAAACTTTATCATTAGCAAATAAAAAAGAAACATGAATTTACAAAATTTTAAGATGAAGGAGGAAAAACATGTTTTCAACTTTTAAATTATGTGTTACCAAGGTAATGTTATGGTTAATAAACTGAGCTCTCGCCTCAGTGAAATCAGTAACATCCCCTCTAGAGGTAAACTGGAGGTTTACCAAGGTTCAACAAAAGTGTAACAGGTTAGTTTTTCCAAACACACCTATTACCAATATGTAATAGAAAAAATATTAAGAAACTTAAAATTACCTCATTCTATAAGTATTTTTACTTTCTCGTATCCAAAGTGTACACATTGAGAAAGTATTGTTATGTTTTAAAAAAAACTACAAAAAGTCTTTTTGTTGAGATGTCGATGTATCTATATAATAATAATTTTTATTTGAAAATGATGAAAATTAAGCAAACAACTTTCAACAGGGGCTCTTGCCAAAAAAACTGATGAAATTTCTCTATTTCTAATTGTAGTTTGTTGCAAAAAGAAGGTGAGAAGAAGAAACAAATCAATAATAAAAATCGTTGATTGATAGAAGTAGGTAGATTTAGGTATATCCAGAGTTAGTCGATAAATGAAGCTCCCTGTTTTGCTAATTGTAACTTAAATCTCAAATTTTTAAAACTTCTAGTTTTTAACAGTGGGCAAATACCATTCTAAAATAATAATTAAAAGGGCAAACTTTTTCACGACAACTGGTATATTGCCTGTGGTATATATACACACATATATAAATACATACATGTAAATATACATATGCACACAATAATAAGTAACTTACAGACAAAAAGTTAGTTTTTTACAATATGGGACACAAAAATGCAAAAAAACTGAGGGCAGTGACAACTGTTCAGGAGAATTTTTTTCTAACTATTTCTTTTTAGATCCAATCTAAATCTAATATATTACTAATTTCTTATTATTATTTACTTTAGCTTTATCAATGTTTACGTTAACGTTCTTCTCCGTTTTCTTTGGTTTTATCTTGGGAATTTTTCCGACACTGGGCTTGTTGGTTTCTGTTAATTTGATTGTTTTCCTTCTTCTTTCTGATTTGAATCGAGACCCTCTTGAATTAAATATTTCTTTATACATTAACTCCTTAAAACATGCAACAACTTAGTTAAATTATGAGAAATATTTATTTCAAATAATAATAATAATAGAAGAAGAGCTTTAAAATAGTTCTAACATTGTGTTGATAGAATAAATTCACCAAAAAAATAATAAAGGGTGTGGGTACTTAAACCATTTTTTTTTAAAAAAACTAGGGGGCTCTGCCCCCTACTCGCTCGTCAATCCCCGAAAAGACGTAGTATGAGAAGGGAAGTACTATAGTTATGGAATATGAGAAGGGAAGTAGGAGAGTGGCTGAGGTGTAGTGGGGGAAGGCACAACTACTATCCACTTTCTTTTTCTCGCTGACATTTTAATATACCTACTCTCAACTTCTGCCTTACAGGCTTTCCTCTTCTCAGACGAATATATATCTCCCTCACTCTGTCTACACAGTTAGTATTATGTCACTCTCAAGCTCTCCCCCCCCCCGGACTCAACCCTCTTCTAGGGGGGTATCTCCTAACGCACTCTACACTCAGTGAAGTATATCACTCTCACTGAACTCGTTTGTTTACTAAACTTTTTTAATAATATAGATAAATAAGTAATTTATTTCTACATTAATAATTATAAGGATTTAACCTAATAAAGGTATTAAATTTAGCATAGAGAAAATCACCTCATTAGTTTGATACCAATAAACAATACAATTAAGTGCTGACCTCAAAGGAGGTGAAATATAGCCAAAAAACGGATTGAATTGAAGTAATTAATACCCAACAGACCTAAATAAAATAAGCATAATGCTGTCTAACTTAATTCCAAGGGCACGTCAAAATTGGAATTTGGAACTAATAAAAATTCAAACATATACTTAAAATAATTGATGTTTAAACAGTCTTAAAATAAGAAGAAAAAGGTATTACCTTATTTTTCTTTATTGCTTTTTCCTTCTCATGAGCACTGTTGATTTCTTTCATGGTCTGCTCATGCATCTTCCTCTCTTCCTCCTGTTCTTTGATCTTGATCTGGGCAATCCTTCTTGAAGTTCTAACTGATCTTCCACTGGCACTCAGTTCCTCCGTATTGACAGCTTCAACTACCATCAGATCCCGGGGTGTCAAACCAAGAAGAGTCTTACCTACAAACAATTTCAGTGCATACAGTTTTATTAGTGGCAGTCATACCTAGCTAACTATAAGGATGTTGTACATAACAGTAGATTTCTAATAACAAACATCTATAAAGCATTATTTTATTTGTAAAAATAATGAGGGGCATCTCTCAACAAAAATCTGAGTCAGATTTAAAATGTTTGTTTTCTTTAACACTATTCATTGCACTGACACTAAATATAATATTTAGTTAAAAGCTATCTGTATATATTAAAATTACTTGGGAAGTAAAGTAATGAAAACTGAATAGCAAGGAATAAAAAATTAAAGCTAATTAATACAATCCTATCAAAAGTAAAATTATAATAATTGATATTTATCTTACTCTTGATAGAAGGTTTCCTAGTTTTTGGTGTTTCATCTTTGACTTTCTTGGGAGTTTTCTTCCCTTCGTCTGCTTTAGCATCATCTTCTTCATCTTCACTTTCGGCTTCTGCTTTATGTTTTTTCTTAGGACTCCATCCTTTACCTCTCTTTTTCTTAGAAAAGCGGCCTCCTATCACAAACAACATTTAACTTTAAATTTAAACATTCTTTTTTTAAAAAAAAAAAATAACAAGTATATTGTATTTTGAGCAAGTGTATAAAATTAAATATAATAATAAAGAAACTTATGAATTACTCACCTTTAGCTCTTTGCATTTTTGCTGATAGGGGTTCATCGTCGTCCTCCTCTTCTCCCTCATCTTCTGATTTACCAGTATCCACCTTACGTTTCTTAGACGGAATAACAGGCATTGGTACGTTTCCACAGTCGTCAACATCAAATGAGAATGAATTCAACCCTAAATTCTTCTTAGGCTCTTCTTTAACCTCGCTCTCTTCTTGTTTTATTTCATCTCCTAAGACCTCTTCAGGTGCTGCTGAAGATTTGCGAGAACCGCCACGTTTAGCTGGTGTTTTCTTACCTTTATCACAAACTTTTGCCTGCTGATGTTTTTTATTTCCCTTATCCTCTTCTTCTTTAGTATCCGGCTCGTCCTTAATCACTAAATCGTCTTTAGTATTTTTACCTTTTGACTGAGCTGGTTGTTTTTTACCTCTTGGTTTGATGATGTTTTCACTAAGTTGAGTCGATATTAATGCAGCAGATCTCCTTGATCTTCTAGTTTCTACAACTTCTTCAGTTGTACTCTCTTTGGTCTCTTCTTTAACGGCTTTAGAACTTCGCCTACTCTTACTAGCTTGTTTGGGTTTACTACTATTTGAAAGATCTTCCTCGTCTTCTTTTTCTACTTTATTCTTGGTTGGGTCTGGTATGTCTATTTGATCTTTTGACTTTAAATCGGCAGACTCTTCCCCTTTGCTTTTTGTTTCAGGTGAAATTTCTTTTTTCTTTTGATGAGTATCCTCCTTTCCATCCAAATTTTCCTCAGGATTGATTTCTTTTTTCTTTTCAACCTTAACATCCTTCTTACCCCCATCTTCCTCAGATTTAATGCCGTCTTTCTCAATTGTAACACACTTTTCATCCAAAGTTTGGTCATGTTTCATGTCTTTCTTCTTATTAATTTTCGATTCTTTTTTATCACAATTTTCTTCCAACACCTTAGCTGATTTCTTTTCCTTGCCTTTTGTAACATTTTCTGTCTTGATTTCTTTCTTAATTTCATCTGCAATATGTTTTCTAGATTTTACATCACTTTCCTCATCTTCTAATTTTTTTAATGTTGGACAGTCTTCCATATTTTCACAACCACTCTTAGTGGGTACCATTATGGTAGCATCAGATGTTTTTGAAGCTTCATTGATATCAGACTTAGGTGATTTTCTTTCAATATTATCTTTTTTCTCACAATCAGACTTGAGTGCTACTTCTTTCTTAGCGTCTTTTTGGCCAGAATCAGGTGTATGTAGTTTATTTTTGAAATCATTACTGTCAGAATCAGAGGTACAGGCTTTCTCTTTATCGTGATTTTCCTTGTTGGAAACTGATTTGAGTAGTTCTTGTTTTTTATCATAATTTTTTTCACAGGAATCAGATTCAAGCTCTTTTTCCTCGATTTCTTTGTTGGAAACAGATTTATTTGGTTCTTGTTTCTTATCATGATTCTTGCCACTAGAATTAGATTCAAGTACTTCGTCATGTTTATTGACAGATTTTTGTGGTTCCTCTTTATCATTAGCTTTTATGTTAGAATAAGATTTATGAGCTTCGTCTTTTGTACCACATTCTTTTATTTTTACTTCATTTCGTAACTTATTGCTAGTTTCAGTCTTAGTAGATTCTTCATTGTTGCAGTGTTCAATTGGTTTATCGGCCAGTTTTAAAGTAGGCTCACTTTCTGAATTATCTTTATTTTCATCATCCCCTTTATCAGGGCAGTCACCAGTTTTATCACAGTTGGCCTTATCTACAGCATTATTGTTTGACAATACTTCTTTCTCAGTACTCGAAGGCTTTTCAGAGTCTTTAATGCACCCAGGACCAAAGAAGAACTGGTTATCAGTTGAATTTTCACAGTTCTGCTCTTTCTCCTTGTTGCATATTGCATCGATGGACCATAGTTTGCGGGCTTTCTTGTCCTCAGAATTCTCAGTTTCTAATTCTTCAGAATCCTTTTCTTCCTTTTCAGGACTCTTCTCTTTAGAATTTTTCTCAAGTTCTGGATTCCCAGTGTCACATTCTGCTCCAGATCCCTCTCCAAAAAAGAACATGATTGGTTCTTCAATTTCTTCACCAAATTCAGGCTCATTACTGTCTGAGGACTGGAAAACACCTAAATGGAATAAAGGATTGCCTGTGTTGCAATCAGCACCAGAACCTTCTCCTCTAACCAACATAAGAGGCTCTTCGACCGCTTCACTAAACTCCGGTTCTTTAGCAAGTCTTATTTTCTTGCTTTCAGGTTCCAATTTTTTTTCAGGTTCTTTTATTTTTGGTTTTGTCAAGTCTTCAGCTTGCATACTCTCCGAATGCGTGCTTTTAACAGGCTTGATTTCCACCTGCCTCATACCTAATCTCTGTGTTATTTCACCCAATCTTTCCTCTAGCCTAGAAGTTGTACGAGATTCAGGCTTAAACTTTTCAGGAGCAACTCTTGAAATGGTCAATTCTCTCTTGTCGTCACTAGGTCCAAGACCATCTTTCATTTGAGCTAAAACAGAATCCTTAACTCCTGGGCCGATATAAGCAGGGATAGGTTGAGATTGTGGAGGTAAATTAGTTGGTGTAGTGGGGTCATGTACCCTTTTAAATTTGAATATTTCATCCAATTTTGAGCCAGGAGGCCCTTTAATTTTCTTTGAGATACCCATCCGGTTAATGCCTCCAACAGATTTAATACTTTCAACAAGGGAGTTAATTTTACTAAGTCTTCCTGAAGCATCGTCTTCTGAGCCATTAGAACTTAGATCTGAGCCAACAGCAGGTCTGACACTTTTGTCTTCCTCTTTAGAAGTAACGGCGGGCGGAGCAACGTTCTTAATCATTCCTTTACTCAAATCAGATGCAACAGTTTCATCAAGTTTCTTAAAAGATTTCATACTTAAATCCTGCCCTACATTATCAGGCGCTTTGTAAGTAGTAAGAATAGGTTTAGCCTTAACGAAATTTTCAATTCTGTTATCCAAAATTTCATTGGTTTTTAATTTTACATCGACTTTAGGTTTATTCTCACTAGCAGGAATAGTTAAAGGTGTTGCCTTGACTGATACCTCAGGTTTAGAGCTAGTTTCAACACTTGGGATATTCAAAGGTATAAAGGACGATTCTTCATTAATCTTCTCTTTAGGAATATCAGGGACTTTTTCTTTTACTTTTGTAATTGTAATTTTAATTTCAGGAGATACTTTATCTTTGATAGGAACATTTGTTTTGTCTACTTCAGTTTCAGCTATTTTATTATCTTGGTTAGGAACTTTGTTACTATCTGCGTGATTTACTGGTTTAACTAAATATTTCACCATTTCAGGATCAGAGGCAGCTTTCTCAGTAGCTTGTTCGCTTTCGTTGTTTTTAAGCTTGTTAGAGCTAGAGTCACTGCAGATTTCATGTACTGTTTCAATTTGTTCTGGATGTCTGCTGTTAGAATCGCTATCGCAGTTAACTTTTGGTTCTTTATTAGTGGAGACTGGAACGATGTCTGCACTGCCATTAGTTGAGTCAGAGTACTGTTTGATCTCTTGGCTAAGACTTTCGTCAGTGGCTAGTTCAGGTGGGCTTGTACCTGAGCTTACCTGTCCTGTATCAATGATGGGTTTCTCAATTTCTAGAGAATTTGAATCTTCATTTAAGATTGAGTTCAATTCTTTCTGACCTTCACCAGAGCTCAACTCATCTATGAGGTTTACAAGGCCTACTCTATCCCTGTTTCAACAAAAAATCACAAAATTATATTCACATAAAAACCTCTAGTACCAAATACCAGCTAAAAATTATAGATAAAAAATATAAAATTAAATAAATGTAATAAAATCAAAGGGTACATACATTTCATTTCAGTTCATAAACAAATATTAATGATGACAATATTAGAGTATAATTGTTCAAAGAAAGATTTCTGAATATTAGATAAACAACTTAGAGCACATCCATAATAATTTTGTAAGTCTTATAAACGAATAAAAAATGAATAAGAAAGAAAAAAGATCAGTACACATGTATGTTTTTTGCTTTGCTCCTAAGTCTCATGAACATGAGTTATGTAAACTAAATCCATATAAAATAGATTAATAATAGTAAAGTAGAAATTACTCACTTGGCAATAAGGTCCCAAGATTCCTCTTCATCAGGGTCCTCCTTATATATCCTTATGTTACAAGAAGGATCAAATTGACACCAGTACGTCTGTCCATTTGAATCCCTTCCAAGGGGCTCGATTCTCAGCTCAGTGGCCGTCAGTTTGTTCACTTCACTCTTAAACTTAGAGTTTAAATCAAACTGAGCCTCCAAAAGATGCTATAAGCAACATAGACATACAAAATATGAAAAAACAATGAGAAAGACGATAAGATCAAAAAATCAGTTTTATACCCATATAAATATTCTATAAAATTCAACAATTAAAAATGATGCACCTTCTTCTTAATATAATTTATTTATTTGCTTTTTATAATACATAGTTACATAAAATATGCTCATAGGTATTTATTAATTTAAGGATTTTTTGGGTCAATAAGTTAGAAAAAAAATTAGCTTTTTCGATACTTTTAACTTACATGACAAAAGACTATTATCTTTATTTGTTACAAAAAATATGAAATATACATAATTAACTACTCTGTCAATCCAACATTCAACTAATGTTAGTAATTAAGGTACCTATTTAATCTAATTGAAGAAGGTTTGGGAATAAGTGCCAGGTTCAACGGTTTGATGTACGTTAAGCAGTAAGAGTAGCTTATTTTTATTATTTTCCCCACAAGTACATTGAATTATAAAAGGTCAGTTCCGAAAGAGATCCTTAATATAGTGAAAGAAATTAATTTTTCATCCGATGAATCCGATTTTGAGCTCTTTATTAAAGAATATGTGGATTTAGAAACCGCGAAATCAGACTCTGAAAGGGAAGATTGAAACTTTCATTGATCGCTTTAATATGGCACGAGACATGTGATGATTACCCAAGTGGACTTACTGTTCACTGAAATTCAGATGTATTAGGATATTCTTATGAACTTATTTTGGTACTTTTTTACTCTGCTATCCACCCTAAGGTAGGTAACAAAGTAAATCAAGTAAATTTGTTTTTTTTTATGTTTGTTAGTCAAATTGATAAAGGTTTTGTAATACTATCCATCCAATTACCATTTCATTAACATTCCAGGGTTAAGTCAAAAAAATCTAGATTCAATACAGATTGAATTATGACTTAGATCCAGATACGATACACAAAATTCTGAAATTGAATCTGGATACGCCGGGGAAGTGTGACGTCACTTACGTAAAAAAGTGTGTGTTTTTAGGTTAGCTGGCTCATAATATTGAATGTAACAATGGGTTTTATCAGTGCTATTTTACTTTATTATTATTTTTTAATCAATTATGTGTTTTATCATCTATAATGTATACATTTATTGGCTTATTAATGATGTTACTGATATGTGATAAGGTTAAAAACAGTTAAAAAAGCTTTTAATTGAGTAAAAAGAGCAC
>KZ651151.1:470573-482774 GCA_001010745.2 Gerris buenoi | reverse complement strand
CTTTAGCCTCTACCAAAGCGTCAGTCCAGGACATGCCTCGCCTTAGTACATGGCTCTTTATATTGTCCTGCCAAGTCACTCTCCTTCTTCCTCTGGGGCGTCGTCCTTCGATCCTTGCCTCTAAAGCTTGTTTAGGGAATCGGGTGGCGTCCATTCTTACTACATGTCCGAACCACTTTAGCTGGGTGTTATTAATCCATTCCATCAGGGGTTTCACATTTAGCGAGTCCCGGATAGTTTGGTTTCGGACTCTGTCCCGCCTTGTCTTCCCCGCCACTCGTCGAAGGTATCTCATTTCTTGAGCCTGAATCCTGCTCTCATGTTTGGAGGTGACTGACCAGGACTCGCAACCGTACGTTAATATAGGCCTATAGATAGAGTTGTAAACTGTCATCTTTGTTTTCTCCGATATTTCTCGGTTCCTGAGGAAGCTGGTATTTACTGAGTGGAACATTCTGCCTGCTGCTGCTATACGAGAGTTGACTTCGGTGTTTATCTTCTGCTATGTTTACCCCTAGATATTTGAAAACCTCAACTTGCTCCAGAGGTTCCCCATCTAGCATAATCCTGTGGGGGGTATTGTTTCTTGACACCACCATTGCCTTCGTCTTGGAGCTACTGACTTTCATGTTCTTTCCTTGTAGGTGTCTTATTAAGCAGTCGAAGTTGTACTGTAGCTTTTCATTGGAGTCTGCCAGCAGCACTAAATCGTCAGCGAATGCCAATGAGTTAATATTTACTAACTTCATCCTCCAGTAGCCTAGTGAGTACTTTCAAAAACTCGTACAGCTTTTCAGAATATCATCCCTTAATAAGTTAAACAAGAAGGGGCTTTGAATATCTCCTTGCCTTAATCCTACGGATGTATTGAATTCTGGAGAAGTGCAGTGCCCAGTTCGCACGCAGTTTCTGCAGTTCTTATATAAGCTCTTTACTCCATCTATGAGCCTTTTGTCCACATTTCTGTCTCTTAAGGACTTCCACAGTTCTTCCCGGGGTACCCGGTCAAAAGCTTTTTCTACATAATATTATGATGGTTAATAAGGAATTAACCATCAAACGTGGAAACACAAAAACGTGGCTATATTGGAATACAAAGGTACTAGTGTTTGTTTATTCGATGATTTTAATTACGAATCTGAACTCAATAAACGGAGAACCATTCCGTTCGGCTTTTTCCCAAAAGACAAAGCATCGATGAAAATAAACACTTCAGCACTCAACAGAAAAAGGTGTAAATGAAATTTGTGTTTTTATCAAAAACAATCGTTTCTGTTTGATGAGTCCGTTCCTCACAGCAAGGAAGTTAATCGAGGCGTAATCGCAACGATTACAGCTGGTTGGAACGGGACGGATGAACAGATAACAAGGATACCGCCTGAACAGTGGGAGGGGGTGTTGAGGGCTAAAAACGATTGTTCACTACCCCCTCCCATGGGGCTGGATCAATACCCCCTTGCCAGTCTCACCGCGGGGGGAGGTTGCTTCCTAGTGTGATACCGTAACACTAAATCATAGCTGGAACAGAGCGGTTCGATATCGTTAACGTCTCTCTCACTCACATACAGACCCTTACTTTTAAGATATATATTATGTCCTTCCGCTAGTTACAAAGACTTTTTGTAACAGTTAAGTTTTTCTGTGAACTCTCTACCTTGTGAGACGTGAAGTTCTTCCATTAGAAGCACCTTTGAGTAAAGAGGTGTTAAAGGCCTCATCCTCATCTGGGAAGGATGTGAAATTCGTTGTCATGCCTCAACTGCACCTGCCATCATGAACCAAAAATGGCTTGTCACATAAAAAATATGTGTGAGGCTCTCACGCATTAGAAGTGAAACTTAAGTTCTAGAAACTTAATTTTGTGAGGAATTTATTATTTCAGGATTTAGAAATGGTTATAGGAAATTTAATTGAAAAAAAAAAATATTACTATCCAAAGGCAACCACATTTATTCCAATAAAAATAAATGTTTGTTTTAATTTTCTAGTCTTTAAATAGATATAATACAATTAAAGGCAACCACATTTATTCCAATAAAAATAAATAATTGTTTTGATTTGTGGTCTTTAAAAGATATATGTAATAACTTATTTAATTAGTTTTTACTTTTTTCTTGTAAGTATACAATTAAGCCCGTTGGCATGAGACCAAAAAATGATCTAATTATAGTCTTATTATTATCCATCTAATATTACCCTTATGTGTCAATTTTGTGTTCTTCCTATTCGGCAATGTTGTTGGGGCAGTAGTTAGCGTGTCTGACTCTAGATCCGAATAACAGTGGTTCGTAGCACACCTTGGTGGAAGATTTTTTACAGATAAATCTTTCACCAGGATTAATTTCTTAGTGAGTACCTAACCTATATATTNACCATTAATCCACGCGACTGGGTTTACTTTACTCCTATCAGCGAACAACCAGCAGGGTTCGCAATAACAGAGCCCTCGGTCGCTAGGACATTCTTTATTCACTAAATTCTCTAAAAACTGATCGCTAGATATTTCTGATTCAATAGTCTCTTTTACCGTTAAATTTAATGAATTATCAACAGAATTAATTACATGAGTACAAATTAACGATTTTTCAGAAATGTCCATGTCCATAGTAAGTTGTAATTAGTCACTAGATGTCTCGTGGGAGGAGGAAGTATAAGCCACAGATGCTGAATCTTGACTTTCTTGGTCTTGATCATTGTTAGAATGTTTAAAAAAAAAACTTATTTTTGGTAATTTAGATATTTCTTCTTCTCTATCTTTTTTTCTTTTGCGGAATTCTCCTCCACTTAATTTTTTTTTGTCACTCATACAAAAAAATATTAATATGAATAGCTTGAGAGTTTTAATAAAAAACCAATAAAAATAAATAAAAAATCTTAAACCAAAAAATTATAAACTTCAGGAATGATATCAAACTAAAAGGACAAAATATAATAGTAAATATCTAGAAAAAAACCTTTATCACCTTAGCAATTCTAATTATTATTAATTATAATTATTAATAATTATCAAAAATAAAAATTAAAGTAGAGTTCAGTTCAAAAAGAATATTTAATTTAACCCTATAACACTAACCTTCGTAAAAATTAGGCAAACTGAATGATAAAACGAGAATTATTGCTTAGATTCTGTAAAACTCAAACTCCCCACTAGAAGTTAGCGAAAGAATCGGGTAGAGTCGGGTAAGACCGGCCCTCGCCCCACCTCTACTTTCTACGCCCTACAGTCAACCCTCTTTTCTCTGCTTCTCTCAAGGACTTATCTATCCATTATCACTATCCACAAAAATACATAATAACACAAACATACAAGAGTTTATTAATTTATAAAAAGTAGAACAAAAGCGGCGCGGCGGGACAAAGAGTTCTTTTATCAGGAATAGCTGCTACTACTGGTGTTACCCGGTACCGGTACTGCCGGCATAATATACACCTTCCTACAAAGAACCGAATTACCATGCTAATAGTGTTTCTTGATACCACTTCTGACCCGACCGCTAGATCCTTATTGCCTCTTACTCTATTTTTAATTCTAAATAGAACCCTTTCACTGAAATCTTAACCTCCCCCTCCCCTATTTTCACTTCTCTCTTTTTCAAATTCTACTTTTTTTTTCTTTTTTCCTCCTCCGATTTGGCGCCCCCCACAAGCCTGCGCCCGCCCGCGGGCGCGGGCGCTGCGGCTCGATAGCTACGCCACTGTTTCCTAGTCATCAGGAACAGTGGTTTCAGAGAAATCGTGATGAATTTGTCACTGGTATTTGGATTATTCCTCTCCTCGGCTTTGCCTAGGAACCATAACGTTCACTCCCAAGGTGGAGCCGAGGGAGTTTATTATCGCGAGGGTGCAAGTGATTTTTACTTCCGAGGTACGTACAAGATTTTACCTCCAGAAGGGAGAAAAAGTATGGAAAGATTTTAATTTAAAATTATTTTATTCATAAAATAATACATATATATATTTATTTAAAACAAAATGAGTAGTTAAATATAATAACAAATATTCGCAAATAAGTTTAATCACATTAAAATTAAATTATAGATAGTCATTATTTGAATATCAATGCTAAAATCAAACGGGAGAATCAGGTGGAAGGTGAGTTGTGTATTGAATGGTATTGAAAACTGATGTATTTACATATGGATTAGTTAGTGTATCTACATTTAGAAATTATTATTTCACTTTTAACATGTTTTTGTGATGAATCACTATAGGCAACCGTTGTGGAAGTTACAGGACATGAGTTAAGATGACATAATAGATTTAGACATTAAATTAAAGTTCGTTAATGAAATGTAAATTAGCACTATCTAGAGCAACACTGGAGGGAATTATGAACTTTCATTATTCCCTTATTTTTCCCTACTCCCTGTTTAACCCGACCGTGTGCAATGAGAAACTTCCCTCCCTGCAAACTAGAGAGGAAATTTCACTTCTTATCCTTGCTAAAGGTAAACAAACTTTTCTTTACATGGTACGCCCCCAAGTTTCAATTATTTTATCTCAAACTCTTCAAAAGATAAGAGGGGGGGGGGGGGATTTTTAGACCACCCTGTATAATACGCACTAATAAGATTACTACGTTCTACTTAGCAATCTACTATTCTAATTTACCGGCCTAAAGACAATCCTAGTGAACCAAAGGATAGATTGGTGAAAGTTTAATTGAAATCGGAAATCGGTCCAGTATTTTCGAGACAATGCTGGATCTAAATAAAAACAAATAAACAAACTTTCTATTATGCATTTTAACTTGTGTAAACGAAGGTTTTTTTCTTCTTATAACAGTACAAGAGGTTATCTCAAGAACATAAACAAAAGATTTAAGGCTGATTTAAACGTATTAAGTTGTTAAGTGATTAACTAAATTTTAAGCAACTTCATTTTTTGTAAGCGTTTACACGCATTAACACATAATATTTAGTTAAGCTGTTTAGTTCACTAATGATGAACGGCGAACAAAGTGTTCAAGACCTAAATACTGTCTAAAAAATTATTTTAAATGAGATTTTGGACGAAATAAAATATGTATTTGTGAATAATATTTACATTTTTGTCCAATAAAACATTTGCAAATAATATATAAACAAAGATCTACAAATCTATAAGCGAGGTTTCGCTAAACGTGTGCATTTTACTAAATTACGCATTTCCAGTGATTAGCCACGCCCACCTAAATAGAAAAATATAAAAAAATTCTATTCTACTTGTTTAGCTGCACGCTAAATTTTAACTTACAACATATAACTAAATTCATTGTTTACAAGTCACTTAAAATTTAGTTAATCACTTAACAACTTAATACGTGTAAATCAGCCTTCGTAAAAATAAATATTCATAAGTATTAACTAAAGAAGCTATGTATTTAATATTTATACTAATTTTTACTAATCAAAATAATGTATAATTAATTTTAGATTATTTTCATTTTGTTCTGTTGGTAGTGTGTGATAGTCGAGAAAACATTAAGTTTGTCGGCCATTTTAGTTTTTATTACGCGTTGTGCGACTCTTTATGTAAATTAATTTCCGTCGAATGTTCCAATAAATTTACTTCTCAATTGGAAAACGTGATACAACAATTGTTAATCAAATCTCTGTAAATTTACCGGGTGCTATAATTAAATTGTTTTTATAAATTTCGAAACGTTCAATAAAAAAAAATATAACATGCATGTAGGTTATTTCAATTTGTTCTTTTTTCGTGTAAGATCGCCTCTTTGGTTTTAAATCAAATGTTTTTATTCTAATGTTTACGATAATATCTCTAAGTTTTTTTTCATGATATTTTTTTACAAGAACGTGATGAATATAGAAAAAATATGAAGAACATTTACGGCAGATTGAAAGAACGTAGCAGAATTGAAAGGTATTACCTAAATTCTTTATTATTGTTTTGGTTTAACAGGATCATTTATTTATATTTTCTCATAGGATTGATTTATACAACGATAATAAACTTTAATACTATTCTAAATAAAAACTAATTCAACTTGGGTATTTTCGTGGAATTAAAGAAATTAAAAAATGAACGTTTGTTTGTTTTTATTTTAATGTGGAAAGAATTATTATTTTATTTAGACTTTGTAACTTCCCTACTCCTTAAGCTTCTTTCTAACTTATTTCCGGCTTCTTCATTTTGCTTTTTAATTATTAACAATTTAAATAATTAATTGCCAAATCGTTCTTCAAAAGAGACGGCTCAAAAATATTATTGTTATTACAATCATAATTCTTTATAATATAAATAATTTAATAAATAATAATTTAATAAACATGGCCATCTGGGGTATTCTTGATATTTCAGTACATATTCCAATACCCCATTTCACAAATATTTTTTAGGTTGTATTTGAGTTCTAACTACAATAAAATGATCAATTACTACGTTCACACATCGTTTTGAAAACTATCCGCTTGTTATTTCAAAACGCTATGTGAACGGAGAAACACAGATCGTATCGGTTTAAATCCGCTCCACCAAAAATACGTGATCGGAACGGGGGATTGAATCGCTCGTATGAACAGGTCGTGGAGGGGATCGAGATATCAGGTTATTTTACTCGTTTTTTCTTTTGTAGTTGTTTGTTTTCGTGAGCTTCGGTTTTTTTTTTTTTTTTTAAACAGCAAACTTTTTTTAATCAAAGGAGCACAATTTAATGCTATAAATGGCCTGTAAAAACGTTTAAGGACTTGTAAATAAAATGTATAAATTCGCGGAAATATTAGGTAACCAGAAAGAAGGTTTTTCCTTGTGACGTCACCGTTATGAAATATCGAAAACAAATATTCCGATCACCTGTATTTTTTGTTGTGTGAATGCGAATCGTTTTGAAAACGAATTGGATTCGAAAAGCTTTTTCAAACTATGTGTGAACGTGGTAAATTATGCTCTTTGAATATCTTTTTTTTATTTATACATCTAATTTTATTGCAAAATAAAAACGAATCCTTACTAACTAGCTATACCGAATCTCAACGTTCTACCTATTCTGGAAATGGGGGAATCCGCAATGAGTGAGTGAAAGGAGATTTCCTTTATTTAATTTATTAGAGTAGATAAATTAAGAGAACTATGTACCTACTTGCGATTTAATTTTTGAGGGCATTATTTACTTTTTCATAGGTATACAGCGTTTTAAGTTTTAAAACTCATTATGTATTGTTTCAATACCTTTTAATTGCTAAAAATATATATTGTTGGAAAGTCTTAATTATTTAGTAATTAATTAAAAAAATACCTACGACGGCAAAAAGAGGCTTAATAAAACACAGTAATTATAATTAAACTTAGGGTACAGAGAAAAGAGTAATGAAGCACTCGAGTGGAAACCCACGTGAACATTTATAACAAAACAGTAGAGAATATAAGAGGGTTTTACGGTAGGGTGTGTAGGAGGGTGAAAACATCGCCAGTAGAGTTTGTAAACCTAAACCAAGACTTGTAGAGAAATATTGAAGAGTGAAGGGGGCCCCCCCTACGGCCCTACACACTCATACCACCAAAGGAGCTTTAATTATTTCACACTCCCGCGCTCACATACTAAATATTGGGGTGGGGGTGAGCGACAGACATCGCTTACAGATAGATATTCTGTTTTAATGCAAACCTTGTCTGTTGTCTTAGGCTTTAGATACTTGTCTCTTCTGTAACTGTATTAAAATTTGAATTGGGTACGAAGTAAGTTGGATTTATTCAAATTTGAACAAGTGATTCTAAAATATTAATAACACTCTAAACTTTAAAGTTTAAAGTGAATATTCATGTTCATCTTATTAAGGACACTAGAAATTTAAAAAGTTTAATTAGAATCGCCTTTTAAATATAATTTGATAACCTAAATTATTCCCTGGTGTTTTATTAGTGTCTCAAAAATTATATTAATTATCTCACATCTGTAAAATCGACGTATTTATTATTGTTGTGACCATTTATGTAAACACCTAGATCTAGAGCCTCAATCTTTAAGACGAACGGCATATGAAATAAATTGTATCTTGAAAGCTTTGTCGTTTAAACTATTCTGTAGGGAAATCTCTGAGGTCGCAGTCCTCCCCCCTGACCATGGACCATAGAAGTGGCGGTGTTCTATATTATGTGCGTGATACGTGATTCATCTTCTTCCAGTTCTGGTTCACTGTGTTAATTCATTTAATATGTTATCTATCAATCTATCCCTATGAAAAGTGTCCGCAGCCATATTGACTGTTTGTCCTATCTATCCTCTATTATACTACCCGTACTTCCGCTCCTACTCCTATCCTACCCTTGGCTTACTTAATTAATAAAATATATAAATTTTAAAAGTATTGTCGTTATTATTGTGTATTATAGCAATGTAGAAAGGGAAAAGTTCACTTTACATGACTATTCAAATAGTTAATATTTGACATTGCGGGAATTTACTGGAGATGACTTCGTCTACCGAAATTACTCGCGCTAAATTCAATTAAAGTCATGCAAATCTTAGACATTGTTTCGTAGGTGAAGTGTGAAGTGAAGGGATAAAAGGATCCATTATTTTTTAAGATTCACCCTAGTAAGATCAGGGGAGAGGGATACATGATCGAACCTGGATTGTAGCCAAATTCCGTTTTAGTGTTGGCTAAACGTGGAAAGAGAAATTTTACTAAATTTAAAGATGATTTATAATTTTCAAAATTGTACATTTATTAAGTTATGAAAAATGGTTTTAATGATTTATCATTTTCCTACCTCCCCTGAAAGAAAACATTTTTGGTTATTATCCATTTCCATGAATCATGATCATATAAAATCAGGAAATTCAGATTGTGTAGAATTATAATAATTTGTATACAGTGTACTTTCTTTAAATAAATGGTCTGGGTATTTCACAAATGTAAATTGTAATTATTGAGTAAAAAGACCTAGGACCTAGTACAGGCGAGAGTAGGAAACGAGATCGTTGCTAAAATTTATGATAGAGAGAGGAGGACTATTTACAATTCAAGGTCTGTTCAGGTAAATAAATATAATATATATCAATATCTGTTCATAATTAATAATAGGCGAATTCATACCGACTAAAAGAAAAAACCGAGAGTGGAGGGATAACACTAACCCAATAACAAATCAGAAGTCACATATACGTATACGGGGATAAGGAGAGAGAAGTTTTGGAGGGTCCATCGTCCATCACCCTCCCACGCTACTAATGGGAGAGTCCATTTCTCATTTCCCTACGTGGTTTGGAATGATTGATTATTCAGTGTTGCTAGGAGGGGGTGGTTTGTTCCCTCATCACGCTGAGTTCCTGGGAGGGGAGAACTTCACAACAAGATAGCAGCTTTTAGATATTGGACCTTCCCCTCCCAACATTCGTCGGAGGTTTGATTTACCCAATGGACCCCTAACGCTTCTCGCTTCTACTAGTATTTATATACTGAAGCTCTTCTGTTTTGAGCTAGTTAGATTAAAATAACGTGTTACTCTTTCACTTCAGATATAATCGTCAATTCGCTCCGAATGATTCATACATGTTTTAATGAAAGTAAAAAATAATAAGTAAATAAAATTAAAAATAAGCTCGGAAGCAATAAGTAATGTAAATTTCAATGAAAGTTTCCAAAAATGACCTGTAAATTGAATTACTTAATAATATACATTTTACTATGTTTAATTTTGTATTTTACTCAATTTTATTTATTTACTTAATGTAGCAAAACTTAAGACAGTTTATGATTTTAATAAAAAAAAACCAGATAAAATTGGAGCCTTTTTAGGTCAATACTGCTTACCCCTTGCTCTGTTGGACCTTTCCGTTTTCTTCCCTACGTCCCTATCTTAGATTGTTTTGGAAAACAGCTTTGTTGCACGTTTTTGATTAAACCAATATTAGTAAAAAGGGCACCAACAGTATATTGGTCCGTGCCTGATCAGCTGAAGGAGCTTGTAAGACCATTAAAAATATAATGCATCTAAATCCAAGCAAACGTATAAAATAATATTTTTTATAAAAATATTAAGCTATTTATCTCTTCCCAACTTTTTTTTACAACCTTTTCTAAATTAAAGTCTTTTATTCAAATATCACTGTCAGGTCAGGTTATTTATTTTGGCATCGGTTAATTAAAATCACGCTGCCATTAGGCCATCGTTGGAGTATTTGTAAAATTGATGAGATGACTGTAATGGTTTATAACCATTAAGATTTATTTCAATTTAAATAGAAAGGAATGCAACAATTAATCTATACGCATATGCATCAAATTAGAGACTTTTTCTTTTTTATAAAAAAGGAAATTTGGTCATGGACACGTTAGCGTGGCCCGCTCTTAGACGTCCGTTTTTCGGGGGCGTGTATCTTTTTTCCTATTCACTTAAAAAAAAAAAAAAAAACTATTTTTTCCCTTTACGGAAGGCCTACAAAAAAGGTCCTTTGCGTCGGACCGCTGCGGTCGACCGTATTCGAGTTATGCGGAAAAAACTGTTTCTTTTCCCCCGAAAAACCGTTTTTTTCTGCATAACTCGAATACGGTCGACCGCAGCGGTCCTACGCAAAGGACCTTTTTTGTAGGCCTTCCGTAAAGGGAAAAAATAGTTTTTTTTTTGTTTTTTTTTAAAGTGAATAGGAAAAAAGATAAACGCCCCCGAAAAAGCCTCTAAAACGGACGTCTAAGAGCGGGCCACGCTAATGTGTCCATGACCTTCCATTCAAAATATAGCTGTTACGTTCCTTAATTAAGCAATCATAAATATTGTAGAACCGAAGGTAATACCGGGGTTATTTTACAAGAGAAAGTTGAGATGAGTAAAAATTTAAAAATCCGACTTTTTGAAACCCCCCAATTTCAAGGGTCAATTCTATTCAAAAAAGGGTCGGTTCTACAATATTTATGATTGTTTAATTAAGGAACGTAACAGCTATATTTTGAATGGAATGCGGAAGATGCTGTGTTCTTCACCAAAGAATCCGTAGTCTTCCCAACTTTGTACTCAGATATCCAGTTTAGTTATGCTAGGTCTAAAGATGTTGACTCTAAAAGGTCCAAGAGAAGCACCTTGCTGCTAAACTGCTCGCCTTTATATCTAAAGCCCTATAATATTCCCGCTATCTCCCGCTCACCAGGCCTTCTCTCCCGCCCTTTTTTTTATCACTGTTTATCACTTTAAAACTTTATTATCGTCGTACCCTTTTCTCACTTTTCCAATTCTCTTTGTCATCTTATCACTAGAGAAAAAGTTTCTTTAACACTTTACGCCGGGGTTTTCTTTCAAAAATATGAAGTCCAACTTCTTATTTTTGTCGTTTTAAACAAAATCACGTTTATTATACTGTGCAAAATATTTTACTATACACATTTTTCCCTAAGAAAAATAACGGCAAGTTTAGCAGGTTTACAGGGTGTTCAAGAGGTTGAATTTACCTTTCTTTACTTATAGGTAAAGGCATAATATATTTATATATAATAGGAGAAGTGGTAGTATCGATTTATTCCAGAAAAAAGAAAAATAATACGTGTTT
Organism: Gerris buenoi; assembly: GCA_001010745.2. Classification (NCBI taxonomy): domain Eukaryota; kingdom Metazoa; phylum Arthropoda; class Insecta; order Hemiptera; family Gerridae; genus Gerris; species Gerris buenoi. The sequence continues at coordinate 471,292 of KZ651151.1, read as the reverse complement.
ATAAAATTAATTATTACCTTCATTATTACTTTTATTTATTAATGCTTACAATACGGATTAAAGCATTACCTTAGTTTAATGTATGGTATGTAGCTTCTCGAGCATAGCCAACTCTCTAAATGCCTCCTACTCATCTAAATTGTTTTTAATTATTGAAATAATTTAAGAACTGTTGGAGGAGGTTATTTGTATTTGGAGCCTGATGAACTAAAGCTCCAGTAATGGATGCTCTACACCTACTCAAGTTCTCCTCACCATTTCTCCGTGGTTTGTCAGGAAAAAAACACCAATCCACTTTTTATCTTAAAAAGTAATCTAACCCAAGTCATGTCATCGTCCTTTTTCTCTATATAATTATATCCACCATCCACCATCAACCTATTTTCCTGCTTCCGTATCTTTTACCTCTTCAATCTTTCCGCTACAGCCTGTTCAAACTGCCCTATTCTTTGCATCGTAACTTCCCATTTGCCTAATAAATTTTCTTTTAAGTTTTTACGACATACCCATTTTTTCTATCCTGCAAATCTTCCCATCACATCTCCTCATTCATTAAGAGTACATTATCTAAATCGTTTTAGCGAATTTCCATTGGAAAAAATTCGCTAATGGAGCCACCCTCATGGCGGGAGTTGGACCCGGGAATGTGGCCAAAATACGTTTCAAAGGCCCCTGATCACGAAAAAATAGGTCTTATAAAACTTTATATATATATGTAT
>KZ651151.1:398723-470041 GCA_001010745.2 Gerris buenoi | reverse complement strand
ATCAAAACAATTTTGACAGATTAAAAAAAAAATAAAATAAATCCTACCGCGGGTTTCCGCAAGCCGAGCGAATTTCCATTGGAAATTTGTAGTTCAATGTTGTGCAGTTTAAACTTCTTTTAAACTACTACGATTATACAAATACTACAAATTTCCAATGGAAATTCGCTCAGCTTGCGGAAACCCGCGGTAGGATTTATTTATTAATCTCAATTGTATGTTAAATATAGATATCTCTTCTGTTTTTATGCCTATCGTGTAGCTTGGAGAGGCTTACTGGTACAAAATTCTTTCCATGTTACTTGCATAGTAATCTTTGCTGTTCTTATTCGATCTTCTATATGTATGGTGAATTTTAGTTTGGTATAAATAATATTACCCCTAGATATTTACACTGCTGAAGCAATTTCTATTATTTCTTCTTTATCGTTAATCGTTACACTTTTATTTTTTTTTATTTAAAATTTTTTTTTAAAGTTATCCTCTGAGATTTCTATACCTCCCCCTCCTTCTCCCATGTATTAGTTATAATTTACAAAAATCCTTAACTGATTCCGACTAGTAAAGAAGCATTATTAAATGTTAACGTTCGAGAATTTTAGAGATTTTTTTTCATTTTTCCCCTACCAGTTGAAATTAGAATTATTATAGAAATTGGAGTGGGGCATGATTTAGACAATAGCTGCCATCATGATTCAAGATGATGGATTAAAAAAAAATATTTGTAACCAACACTTAAAAGCAAAGAGGAGCCTATCTAAGATATTGCCATGTTCTAGTGAAGCTGAATAGTTTTGGAAATATTGCTTTGACAAATTTTGCATGTAACACCAAAGGGGTATGATGAACCTAAAAAAAAAAAATTTCATGGACATAGGTCCAATGGTTTTAGTGATATCTTGACGAGTCAGTTAGTGAGTCAATAGTATGTGGTATATTTTGATTTACTTGAATATTTCATATTTATATTAAAGCGTTTATGTCTCCATGCTTTGTATCGGATTTGTATTTTAAAGTACCCGTTAATTTAATGTTAATAATACTGTTTTGTTGCTCCTTATTTAAGTTGTCTTATTTAAGTATTCGTTCAAGTACAGTTCGAATACTTATGTATGAGCGTAATATATTCGTTTGTATTTTGTACCTATAGGTATAACTATTTATTTTCATAAATGTTATTCAGAGGATGCAATTTTAAAAAATTAATTAATATTAATGGTTGATTCTTCCCTAATAGTATTAAGTAAGTAGAATCCCAAAAAAACACTAGTGTAAAAAAATAAGCCTGTTACATATAGAACATCGGCCCGACATCGGACGTCGTCCGTTATCGTCATATTGAGCTTCCTCCTCTAATGTAGGCACCAGATCAGGAGAAATACGCTTACAATGTAGATGTAGCCTTAAAGCAATAAAATAAACGTTTTTAAAGTATTGATTTTAATAAAGCTTTATATATATCGTCTAATCTACGATTTAAACCGGTATGTAAAATTTTAAATGGATACAAGCTGACGTTTTTGTGTACAGTATTATAAATATAGCTGAAAAGGGCTAGGGGATAGTTTAGGGTTATGCACTTTTACATTATACATTGTAGGTGTTGTATTATAAACTTACACATAACCAAACTTTTAGCGAAGCGGATTTTTATATCTTTATCCTATTTTTAAATGAGATACATTACATATATAGGTATATATTTAAGAGAGAGAGAGAGAGAGAGAGAGAGAGAGAGAGAGAGAGAGAGAGAGAGAGAGAACTTTCATTTACTTTGAATCAATGTTTTGATTGAATGAGTAGAGTTTCCCAGTAAAAAATACATTATAAATATTTGGATTCCTTATAACTTAGTAGTAATAATAATTTCTTTCCTTTATTACAGTCATTAATCACTTTAAAAAAGTTTTAAGGAGTTTCTTCCTTGATCTTCAGATAGTCTAACTACCTCAGAAAACATTTGTTAAAGGTTAGGAAAGTTCGGTGATTATAAGAACCAAGTACAATTATAAAAGTACCATTATAAACTTAACTTCTGTTTCTTCAGTTTGTTGTGGCTTTGAATTAATAGTACGATGCTCGTAATTTTTAAGCACGTCTTTAGATAAACTTCTATGCTGTATAGGCTGCACATAGATACAAAATGGCAAATTAGTCCAAAAATGCTATGTATCGAGATATATATTCTTTTTCTCGTTCACGTTTTAATTACATATATTGTTTCCAAACTTACTAAATCATCATGCAGAAGAACGAAATTTGTTTGCCTCAGACTTCAAAATTTCCAGAAAAAACTCCGTGTTAGACATTAGGGAACATTTTTAGTCCAGTGTCTGTCTGACGCTCAATTTATGCGAACCAAGATATTAAAAACTATTTTGTCGATTTTAATGTAATTTGGAAGGCAAGTCATAATTAGCCATCGTGTGTCCTCCATTTATCCTTTCGGAGCGTTCTGATTGGCTAGTATGTTTGTTTTATTCAGCGCCCTTGGTGGCAGTTTGACATTTCTCTTGTTGCTTCCTTTGAGCCACTGCCCACTCAAAATCTCTCTCATTATTAATACATATTAATTAATATATACATATCTTTTTTTTTGGCTATAACACTATGTGAACTTTTGTAACAGTTTTTATCTTCGGTTGGTACCGCCTTATAAATATTGTACAATTATTATTATTAAACTTACGGTCTACTTTACATTTGGTGAGTTACTTTATTATTTTTATATTTGGTTTACACGCTTTAAGACCTTTCTCATTCATAAGTTTCAACTTTCTGCGCCCTTTTGTTTTCTCTTCTACATGCTCAAGAAAAATAATTTATTTATATCTATATCTTCATAAGGACTCATCTGATTTTTATGAAATTTGGATGGCTGCTTGTCCAAAATACAGATTAATTTAAAATACCTGCGCACTTCAAATTTCTACTTTTATTAGAATAAAATAAACCAAAATACAAACGGCTGGTTTAAATGAAGTCGAGAAACAAATAAATAAATAAATTAGACAATTGAACTTGAATTAAGTACTAGTAATAGACGGGTCGGACGAACCACTTGTTCCAAACTAGCAATTAGGCCAACACTTAGCTCCTTTTTATTATACCCGTGGTAGAGAGTTTCAGCCACTTCACACATCATACCTCTGGTACATTGTACCGCCGAAGCGAGTATGACGTGATCAATAGTGAGCCATTTAAATCAGAGCGTCACGGCGAGGAGTCGAACCCCACCGCTCATGATTCAGTGATAGCCGAGCAGACGTGGTAAGTAATTTAACCCACACGGTTACGCTGGCTCCCTTTACTGAATAAAAAGTATCAATTTAGCCATATTTAATGGTCGAAGGAGGTTGAAATTTAATGTGGGGCTATCTGCGAGCTACTTGCTATTTGGTTTCATAATAATTTCAACCATCTGCACTCTTTTTTACAGAGCCTTCTTTTTGCAATGAAATGTTAGTTCGTTGGTGAATTACAACCCAGGAGACCATCATAAACCAACATAATGTGTTTCTAAACTTCTCTTCGCACCATTGTAATTGAAATTAATAATTGTATTATACTATTTGACATTGTATTTTATTATTAGTTAGACATGAGAGTAATTAATAATAGTATTATATTATTTGCCTTTGTATTTTATTATACAATTTATTATTAGGTACTCGTTATTTAGAGTCTTTATCTCGGAATAAAACCTCGTAAGAGCCAGTCAAAGTATGTATTATTATGTCTTTATAATAAGTGCTGGTCTTTTGTTATCCATTACTACTATGTGGTGCAAAATGACAAAATATCATGGTAATCAAGAAAAAGGGTGATATACTGTGTTGAAATTATTCTACCATTTGTCAAATAGAAATAAAAATTCAAAAGCCAGTTATATATAGAAATAATAAGTAATTTATAAGTTATAAAAATTTTTAACATAGTAGAACACTCAGAACTACATTAGATAATACATTTGAGTTCCCCTTACACATTTTAAACTCTTTTGTAATTCCACCTAATACAACTTTCCATGTCACTATCCTTTTTCTCTTATCACTCTTCTTTCCGCACACCCTTTTGCCTAGGTATTAGTTTGTCACCTTCCTCCTCACTTATCTTCTTCTCTGTGTCACTTAATAAGAAGACTTCTTTTTAATTTTTGTTTGAACTCGTGATAAAAGCACTCACATTTTAAGTCTCAATGTCGCAGACACGTGACTGTATAACAAATGTCTATATTTTAAATGTAATATTTTAATCACTTTTTTGTGGAATATATTATGATTATGTATATATATATATTTATAAATGAACATTCATTTGTCTGTCCACTTTATATAAGTATCTGTAGTTAGGTTTTGTATTAAATTTGCTTTAGTTGTTGCTTTCTCATTTCTTATAAACCTAGCATAATAATATGTGAGATGATATTGAGACAGCTGTTTTTTTTTTGTTTTTTTTTACGGGATTTTGATATAGATTTACACGTTTAAGGGTCCTAGTTTCACGGTAATGGAAACATCACTTAAGAAGTTAAATCGTCGTAAACTAAACCTCTCATCACCAAGTAGGTAAGTATAGATGAAACTTTTGTACCTTGTCTTTGCATAGGGTTGGGATATCGAAAGAAAATATCGATATTTCCGATATATCGACATCGAGTGAATGAAAATCGATATCAGTCAATATATCGAAAGAAATTATCGATATTTCCGATATATCGACATCGAGTGAATGAAAATCGATATCAGTCAATATATCGAGAGAAATTATCGATATTTCCGAAAACCTTCCCGGCTACCCCAATTTTCCCAGGTGATGAGCAAAAAAAAAAAAGACCTAAAACAGGTCTATTCGACATTTTCTACAAATATCGATGTTGCCAATATATCGATATGAAATATCGATATTTTTGGGTCCGATATATCGATATCGATGTCCCAACCCAACCCTACTTTGCAGTTGGGTTTTCTACGAATACTTAACGGTATCGTTACCAGTTCCGCGGTAAGCGCATAGGATGCGCTCTGGGCCAGAGAGATTTGCCCCCCCCCCCACCCACGAGTTCATTTTCAAATTATAACACATTTTCACAATGTCCAACTTTAACATGTCACTGCTTTAAAAGTTCTTAAACAAATTCGCAGAACTTTTAGAACTCATATAAATATAAAAGCCTACGAAGTTTCAAGTCAAAAAGGTAATTAGTTTTATGTTAATTAACGAATTTAATGGGGTCTGATAAGTATCAGTCCCAGTAAGTTCACATCTTTCTATCAAGTTAACATTGGTGTCGTGCCTAAAATTTACCCTTTCTCAACACTTCTAGGGAAGTTAAGACACAGGTAAACAATAGGTTTTCCCAGCTGGTGAGGAAGTGTGAAGTTGGTTGTAACAGTTTTTCCATTGAAAAAAACAAACATTAAAATAAAATTTAAGCTCGAATGAATGATAACTCTGTAGATGTCGATTGTGAATAAAAGAGAATTAGAGGTCAGCGAGGATCAGTCAAAAGCAGGGAACGATTCATATATTATACTGACTTAAAATTGAAATATACTCGTATTCGTATTTACTGAAACCTCGGTATATGTTTTAACTTTGTTTTTTACTTTTGAGTGATTACTACTTTTACTTTTAAGGTATCGAGTGATCTTCGCATTCTTAAAATTCTATAGCAAAGACAAAACACAATAAAACAGTATGCCTCTAGGGCCTAGGGAAATACCACTTGCGGAAACTAAAATTTTACCAGAAAGGCTTTTAATACAATGCTCTCACTACCTCTCTCAAGTGCATCGGCTCTATTTCACTCCCGACAGCGAAAGCTACCTGTTAGAGGCTAAAGGGAAATTTGTTTGTCCTAGGTTGGCATCATTGATTTTGGAGTAACCTCCTAGTTTTAAAAACATCGCGAGTGTGAGTTTTCGCTTCGACTTGTCTGCTCCTTCGCTACGCTACATCTCACTTCTCTCACGTTTCTCGCCCGACATTTTAAGTAACTTTTGTTTATTTAACTAAGTACATAATTTCATTTTTTTTCTTTTCACCGTAATAGTTTTATGATTCATGTGTACAAATTCTTACATCTGCACACCTATAACAAATTTAAAATTCTAGTAAAACTGATTGAGAATTGTGATAAGATAATGTAAATAATTACAAGATAAATAGAACTTTTTATATACTACGTTTTTAAATTTTCTGTTGACTAAATAAGAAATGATAAATTTTAAACCTATCAAAATGAAGATCATGATGAAAATGATATGGGTCATGTCAAAACAAATAAAAAACTTGGGGATTTTTTCAAACTAGCTTTCCATAGAGGAATATTTGCTGAAAACGAATTAAATTCTGCTGAAAGATGGCTAAAAGTATTAAAATAATGCATTGTCATCGTGTTCTGAGCTAAGTTTCACTACTCGGGATGTTAGTTAAAAATCGATTGCAAGATTTGTACTGGACAAACAAACAAACAAGAAAGCAAGCTAATGAAAACGTAGTAAAATGGTCCTTGGTGAAGAATTTACTATGAGTATTATACAACGGACGTACCAATATATTAAAATTTAAAGTTCAAACAGTACTCTAAAATCCAATCGGCATTACAAATCTATACCTCTAATTGACCATTAAAATTTATATTTACATATATATTTTTTTTATAGAAATGGATGTGGATTTTATATTCTTAATTATTTCAAGCCTAAATACCAAATGTTCTTACTTGTTAAAGCTTTCTCTAACACCAGTTAAAGAATAAAGTGGAAAAATATGTCTGGTGTGGAAGGCAGTTTTCCTGGTTACCATGACTCCCGTTACCATAGTTTCAAGTTATATTCTGGAATATTCATCTCTCGATCTTCATGCACAGCGTACTTTTCCTTTAATAAAAATATTTTATCTACGATTGTGGATTTTAATAATAAATACAGAAAACATGTTTAATAAACTTCCTGTATGTAAGCACTTCATACGTAATTCTCTTTTGATTAAGATGATATTGATTCATTAGTTGTATTTTATGCCGAATTAATTATTTCGGAAGGCGTATTATTCTCCTCATTTTCTTCATAATCACTTAAACTCATTGACTCTCAAAAAACTGAATATAAACAGTTACTTTAATTAATCAAACAAGCAAATTCGAATGTAAACAAACTCGCTAATTGTGCGTTAAAGTCAAGATTTCCTCTTTTTCTGAACTAGGGCGGAGAAAAAGAGGAATTCTTCACCTCATTATGAACGTGAAAAGAATCACTTTCTATGCATCTGAACAGAGATATTATGTTTAAATTTCGTATCAATCCTAGATAATTTTTTTTTTTCAGGAACAATCTATACATTTTATTTTTAGTAGTTGCTCTTCTACTGTGTCATATGTCAAGATGTGACATAGTAAATTTAATTGTTGTAACTTATGTTGTTTTTGACTTGTTTTGTAGTGAAAATAAAATAAATTCAGTTGTTGTTTAAAAGCCAAAGTAATTAGTTTTTCCATATTAAGCCTTGTCCAGACTGCCGAACCGTACAAAGCAAACGAGCCGAACGTTGGTCTCTGCGCATGCCCAGAGTGAGATGCGCAGGCGCACTTTATACTGGGCATGCGCAGACACAATGCTCGGCTCGTTTCCTCTGTTCAGCAGTCTGGACAAGGCTTAAATTTAAAAAATATTGCCAGAAATCTACTAACTTAACTTTTTATTTATAAATTTACACCCGTCGCTAAGTTGTCAACATTTCTTGTTTTGGCCCTTATTTGGTTGTGGTTTCCCTTTAAGCGCGAACTGTCTGCGTTCGATATGATCCTTGTAAACTAAAGAAAACCTACAGTGTAGCATTTTTCGTTTATTGGAATTGTATGTATAAGTAAGCATTTTAACAGTTGTATATTGTATATACCAATTCTGGTATATAAAAACTTTACCCTATAGTTTAAACCAATTAGTTTGGAACTTGCTGGCTTTTTTTATTAAACACCAATTATATTTTCTTTAACTCCTACACCACATTTTTTGTGTTTATTTTACAAGTTTGGTAAGACTGTTTTTTTTTCCAAGGTAGTTATTTGCATGGTACTTTTATACCAAGTTCACGTTGTGAAAAGTTAAAATATACAATGACTATTTTGTCCCCTTGGTTGCTGTATGTCACAGTTAGGGATAGCTCTTCTGTGTTACTTCTCTTTCACCAATGTTATTTCCATAAGTAATTCAAGAGTTTCCAAACCCTTCTTAAAAACTCAGTATTTCTTCCTCATCCTCTTAAACTTTTTCTAAGTTTATATCACAGTTGTTTCTCTACCACTTCTTCCCATGTTCTTTATCTCACCTATCCCCGGTATTTCTCACCTATTGCAATTCTGCGTCACCTCACAGATGTTTTTATTTTGTCGCTACTTTATCTCACGGGTTTTCATCAGTTTCCTAGTAGACCTCAGGTTTTCATTTTCATTCATTATTATCCGTGTTCAAGGGTTTTTCTAGTTACCTTTTTTTTTCTTTTTTAAACTTGTTTGTTTTTGCGTTCTTCCTTTTTGGTTTTCCTCTTTTTTCTTGCTGTTAAAGAAGAGTCACGGATCAGTCATTAGAAAAAGTTGTTTATTTACTAACTATACGATTTTATATTTACGAAGATTTTAAAAATTTATTTGTAGTTTGAACTAAAAATAAGAAATCCGGTCGATACACTCCGTTCCAAACTTTCTTATATAATATGAGTAAATAATTACTTGGTCCAGCGTTTCAGTTTACGGTCACAAAAATGTATGGAAACAACTATAAAAAAAAAAAAAAAAAAAAAAAAACTATTAAATGTAATATTTTATTTTAACCACAGAAACGTAAGAAGTAATCACCTTAAAAATTTAATTTAAAAAGTATATTCTTTATAACATTAACACATGTTGTCAGAGATTTTTCTCTTTCTTTTATTTTCAAGAGTGCCTCTCCTGTGGCTCTGCTGTAAGAGGACTCTTTACATTTTGTAATGTTAAACAATATCAATAAATAATGTTGAAATAATAATGTTGATATAATTAATCTGAAAAATTATTTCATTATAGAAATTATTTTACGAATAAGAAACCTTTAAAAAGAAAAAGAAATCAGGAATATTTGCCCTTTCAAATCCACTTAAAAATGCTCATTGACATTCAGTTATGCAAGCGAAAGGGAAGTGCATGATTAAATGGCTTATAAAGTAAAGAAGCAAAAGGTCGGCCGTCGGCCCTTACAGTCAACTAGTTACAGAATGACTGTAAAAAAATGTTAAAAAAGGGAATGTTCAAAATCCAATCTATGCGATGGTAAAGGAGAAGAGGAAAAAGCAATAACTCGTTTACCTCTTGAAACGGAAAGAATGTGAGGAACGAGGGTTAAAAATAAGAACGAGTTTAGGAACTAGAAAGAAAATATATAAGAAGGAATCGTGGTATAATTTGTTTTATTAGGCTTTAAGGCAGTTGCAGGCAAGATGAGGGGAAGTAAGCACAGGATTCGTGTAGGGGAAGCTAGGGGTCCCTTGAGACGAATAGAAACTTAAAATTCCCTTCAGGAGGGAGACCAGTATTCCAATATCTAAGAAAAGGTCAAATACAGAGGCCTTTATTTGATTGAGTTGCATTTCTTACTTGTCTTTTAATCCCTCTAACGCCTTTAGATGCAGCATTTCACAAATATCAAAGTAGATATTAGTGCCTTATCTCATTTATAGAACAATTATTTTGTTTCTGCGCTTACACTTGTTTTCTTATTAGTGTGTTAACTTATCGTTACTTTGTTTTATTGTTAGCTTGTTTATTAGAATATTGGTTATTTTCTTTTCTTTTCAATCGGAAAAGGCACCTTTCAATTGCCAGCGGGGTCACATTATTTTTATGAATATTTTTGAATTTAAAATTAATAAAATAAAATAATATGATATTTTGTTATGGGATTTACATTCATTATCATGTAATTTAGAGACGTTATTTGTTTTAACATACATACATATATACACCCAACAAAAACACTGGTTTAATAAAAAAAACAAGCCGTCTCGTGTAAAACATTATCATTATTATTATAGATCATTGGTTTAACCAAGTCTCTCCCTGTCCAAAAGTAAGTTCTACTAGGTCTAATTTACCCAGTTCAAGATTTTCGTAACTAAAGTATTAGAATTTTATATTGGAATAAGAGTGATTGATCTTTATTGAGTATTGAGCTAAAGATTGAAAACATACACTTCCCTCTTATCCGCACCCGTACACCAAATAATTGTTTAGTTCAATTTGAACACCTTAAGCGTTACATACTTTGCCATTTTTTCTTTTTGTTTCAATCCCTTATTCTGAACTTCTAAACAATGATAATTATTTCCTGTCCTGGTACTATTATATATACTATTTCCTATTATGTCCTTTCCTTATAATTTCTATCTCATCTTATATAATATATACATATTATGTGACCAAAAAGGACAAAAGAATATAACACTAAAATTACTTACAAAAAGAATTAAAATCTCAACAAAAAACCCTTTTATAAAAAAAGTCTCGCGTAAAACGTTGTGTTTGGTTTAGCCAAGTGTGCCCCTGTCCAAGTAAGTTCTACTAGGTCTAATTTATCCAGTTGAAGTAGGGATGTTGTTTGTCTGTCTTCCCTTTCTATTCTCTGTCCCTCACAAACTCAGACTTTTCTCTCCAAAATCACTTTACACTTTAAATGTACTCGGCAAATACTAATGGAATATAGCAGAGTTTTAGGCAGTATGAAAAGATACTTTAATCAACATAATTGCACAATAATAAGAAACACATAATTTACAAAAGTCAACTATAAGAAGAGTTTGACATTCTGTCAAAACATAAACATTGGTGGAGAAATAAAATTTCCCCAACACTCCCCCTTTCGACATCAGGGGTTTGTAATGTCTGTAAGTCCAAGACTGGTCCTGAATTCAGAGAGCTTCGGGCCTGCGATGGACTTGGTTAGTATGTCAGCTTCCATTTGATCGGTTGTATCACGAATGAAATGCTCTTTAATGCTGATGTGCTTTGACTTCGAGGTAACTATTTGATTAACTGCCAACTTCTGTGCAGCTTGATTATCATTATAGATTATGATCTTATCATGTGGCTGGTTGAGATCATTTGCCAACTGTCTAAGATGCATAGCTTCTTTTGCCGCTTCCGTAAGACACATGTATTCCGCTTCGGCGGTAGATAGAGCCACTGTCCGTTGTTTTCTGGACTCCCAACTCACAGGTCCTCCGGCAAGCATAAAGATATAGCCTGTGTAAGATTTGTGGTCCACCAAGCAAGCGCCCCAGTCCGCATCAGCTAGTCCGTAAATCTGTTTTCCCGATTTCTTGTAGGTAAGGGCTACGTTTTTGGTTGCCTTGATGTACCTTAGAACTCTTTTGGCCGCCTGAACATGAACGTTGCTGTAGCTGTTGTTAAACTGACTAAGATAGCTTACAGCATACGCTATGTCAGGTCGGGTAGCGACAGCCAAGTACATAAGAGATCCGATTAGGCTTTGGTATGGAAAATCGCTCTTCTGATCTTCTGGTTTAGCCTTTTCAAGTTTCAGACCGATTTCCATAGGTGTTGTGGCCGATTTACAGTTTTCCATATTATATTTTTTAAGAATTTCATCGATGTATTTCTTTTGATTGGCCGAAATAATATTTTTCTTTTTATCTTTCGAAAATTTTAAACCGAGACAATAAGATAATTCTCCGAGATCACGCATATCAAATTTTTCCATTAATTTACGTTTTGTTTCCACGATCGCGCTTTCGGATTTAGACGCCACGATCAAGTCGTCAACGTATACGGAAATGATAACTGTGTCTCCCCCTATCATACCTATGTACATACAGGGGTCTGCCTCTGATGGTTTGAAACCGAGCTCAATTAAAGTTTCATCCAACTTTTTAAACCATTGCCGCCTGTTTCAATCCATAAAGAGCTTGTTTCAGATTCCACACTTTTTCGTTTTTTCCTTTTCTAATGTCTTCTAACATTTTCTTTGCTTTTAGGAATATTGTCTGATCTTCATCTCCACTTTCTTCTAGGATGATCTCTTGTAGAAATTTCTCCAGATATGGGGGCATTTTCATGTGAATTTCAACGTTATCTTCGATTTTCCCGTTCAAGTAAGCGGTCGTAACGTCGAGTTGGATTAATTTTAAGTTGTTTTCAGCAGCAAGTCCAAGTAAAAATCTAATTGAACTTAATTTTGCTACAGGAGCATACGTTTCAGTATAATCGATGTTAGGCTGTTGCGCGAATCCTCGCGCGACGAGTCTGGCTTTTTTTCTTTCGAGGGTACCATCAGCGTGATATTTGTTTTTCAGAATCATACGATAGCTAATGACGTTTTTGTCAGGTTTTCTGTTTATTATTTCCCAAGTTCCATTTTTGACATGGGATCTAATTTCGTCTTTTATAGCGTCTTTCCAGTCACTTTGGTTGACATCTGACTCGTCATGTTCATCTCCTAGATATGACATGTCGTAATCTTTTGTCCATGCTGGAGGTTTAATTTTCCTTTTAGGACGATCACTTGCATCATTATCTGGCTGTGGAATATCTTGGTCTTCATTCTGACCTTGATCCCTTTGATTGTTATCATCATTTTGATCATCATCATCGTCGTTTCCATCGTCATCACCTTCATCTCCTGATTGTTCTTCATCTGCTTCCGATTCATCACTATCAATCTTTGCTGACTCATCGTTTGATCTTCTGATCGTAATTGGAACCATACCATCATCAGTATCATTTTCATCTCCTTTAGTTACATTTTTATTTAACTTTTCATCTAGTAACCAATTTTCATTTTCTTTATGAGGATAGCAGTGATCTATTTTACTTATTATTTTTACATCTCTGCTGATTATAATCCTTCTGAGTCTTGGAATCCATATTCTGAAAGCTTTCGATGTATCAGAGTATCCCATGAAAATTCCTGTTTCTGTTTTGGACTCAAGTTTACTTTTCTTTGGACCCTTCTTAAGTACAAAGGCTTTGTTACCAAATACATGGAGATGTCGGACTGATGGGTTGTATCCGGCCCATTTTTCATAAGGAATTTTTCCACCGAGATATTTGCATGGAGACCGATTAAGCAGATAGTCGGCGGTATTTACTGCTTCCGCCCAGAACATATCGGGTAATTTTGCTTCTAGTATCATGCACCTAGCTCGTTCGAGTAATGTTCGATTCTTACGTTCCGCGAGACCGTTTTGCTGCGGCGTGTATGGTGCAGATAATCGTCTTTTGATACCATTGGTTTTTAGAAATTTAGTAAATTCATTTGAGCAATATTCTGTACCGTTATCTGTTTGGATATATGTATTTTATTTTCTTATTTATTGAATTTTCTACATCTGATTTGTATTCTATAAATTTTTCCAGAACTTGATTTTTATGTTGTAAGAAATATATTTTACTATACCGGGACGCGTCATCTATGAAGGTTACGAAATACCGTGCACCACCGGGCGACTGTGTTCGAAATGGACCCCAAACGTCTGAATGTATTATTTCAAGTAATTCTGTTGTCTTGGGTTTTTCGTGTTTGGGAAACGGTAATCTAAACATTTTTCCTTTTATACAGGTTTCACATTCTCCTACTTTTGACACGGGGTTGAAATTAAGTCCCTTCAATAGTTGATGTTTTTGTGCCTGCTTTAGATCGGCATCATTCAGATGTCCTAGCTTTTTATGCCATGAAATGATTTCATCATCTGATGCTTTTGCCTTGTAAGTGGAATGCTGTTCATTTTGATCTACCATATAAAGTCCGTTCGAAGTTTTGTAAGCTATAAGTACTGTTTGTTTTTGCATATTTTTAATTGTCGCTTTGTTTTTAGTAAATAAAACGGTACATCCTTTGTCTGTGGCTTTGCTGACTGATATTAAATTCGTACTGAGATTTGGAACGAAAAGTGTTTCTGACAAATTTATTGTTGATTCCGCGTTACATCCCTTGTGGTTGTTTAGTTTTATATTTATTTTTACGTCTCCAGAACCTTCAATTTTTGTTGAACTATCCTCAGATGCCAATTTTAAGTTTCCGGTTTTCTTTGTAAAATTGTCGAATTTTTCCTTGGTTGCACACATATGCGACGTGCAGCCGCTGTCCAAGCACCACGATTCTTTATTTGTATTTTTAATGCTGGAAAAGCTTTCTTCGATTTTTAGCGTTTTGTTTACTATTTTTATTCTGACATTGACATTGAGTGTTTTTATATTTTGATTTACCGAATACTTGTTTATTATTATTTTCAAACTTGTTTTTGTTTTGATTGACAGTTTTGTTTGAATTAAATTTACTCGATTTATGTTTCCAATATTTATTTTTTCCAATAAACCCCTCTTGACTTGACGTCGACGGATTATTTTTATATCGAGCTTCATTTTCTTCGATTATTTTGATTTTAAGGTTTTCCGGATTAGGGAGTTCGTCTCGCGATTCTATTGCAATCCTGAAATTTTCATAAGTGACGGGTAGAGAATATAACATCATAATGCTGAGAAGATCTTTATCTATCTTAACATCCATATCATTGAGTTTGTCGACAGTTTCAATGAAATTGTTAAGATGATCACGAACGTCGTCATCGTCGTTCATTTTATGTAGGATGAGATGTTTTAGTAACGCTGCTTTACGAGCTGGTCCTTTACTTTGGTATACTTTAGAGAGTGTATCCCATATGTCTTTTGATCTTTCGCAGTTTTTAATCTGCTTCAATTCACTTGGAGAAATAATTAATATTAATTCTGATTTGGCATTCAGGTCTTCTCCATCCCACTTGTCAATGTCATCTTTGGATGAACTTGGCTTAGGACATTCTCCGGATACGTACTTCCACAAACCATTTCTTGTTAGGATCGTTCTTGCTTGCAACTTCCATGCATCATAGTTGTCCCGCTTTAGCGGATCTATTCTATAATTATTCATTTTAGATAAAACGATTACTAAAAAACATTAAAATTATACAAATATTTACTTACTTCCCGACGGCTTGATTTTTCGATTTATAAAATCTTGTTTACGAGATTTCGCGGACGACCGATATTTTAATCGAAACTTCGGTTTTGGTATCTTAGTGTCTGTGCACATAACCTAATGGAATATAGCAGAGTTTTAGGCAGTATGAAAAGATACTTTAATCAACATAATTACACAATAATAAGAAACACATAATTTACAAAAGTCAACTATAAGAAGAGTTTGACATTCTGTCAAAACATAAACATTGATGGAGAAATAAAATTTCCCCAACAAATACGCAGCACGAGGATACAAAATTTACAGAGTGCAAATAGGTTAAAAAATTTGTTGCTATTTAATTTATATTTTCCCATTATATATTTCCCATATTCCCATTTATATTTCCATTCATTAATATTTTTATACTATAAGTAAATAAAACTTTATACAGGATCGTTTACAACTATGTGTAACATAATTTGTGTGTTGAGGATACAAATTATGTTACACAAAGTGGCAAAATATGTAACGCGTGGGGTATTTAAATTGAACTAAACAATTATCTGGTGTACGTGTGCGGACAAGCGGGAAGTGTATATATTTACAATATTCAAGTTTATTACTCAATAAAGGTCAATCACTCATATTCCAATGTAAAATTCTAATAATATATGTACTTCAGTTTCAAAAATCTCTGCTAAAACGCACTGGTAGCACAAGTTTTATATATATTAGCGAATTTCCATTGGAAAAAATTCGCTAATGGAGCCACCCTCATGGCGGGAGTTGGACCCGGGAATGTGGCCAAAATACGTTTCAAAGGCCCCTGATCACAAAAAAATAGGTCTTATAAAACTTTATATATGTATATATATATATATATATATATATATATATATATATGTATTTCTAGCGGATTTCTTGTAAGCACGATAGCGCTCGAACGAATTGACGTATCAAAATGAAAATTGCACCGAAAAATCAAGCTCGTTGAGACGATGATCCCTATTGAAAATGGGATATTTATGACGTCATTAACCCCTCCTAATGAGTCAGCAAAGATTTTAAAAAATACAAAAAATCAAATGAGGTATCGTTTCTTATGTTTTTTGGGTTCCTCAATCCAAAAAATGAGTTACCAAAGCGATTCGAATAATATTTTAGACAATAGTAATAGTAATCACTTTTTAGGGATTTCTTGTAAGCACGATAGCGCTCGAACGAATTGACGTATCGAAATGAAAATTGCACCGAAAAATCAAGCTCGTTGAGACGATGATCCCTATTGAAAATGGGATATTTATGACGTCATTAACCCCTCCTAATGAGTCAGCAAAGATTTTAAAAAATACAAAAAATCAAATGAGGTATCGTTTCTTATGTTTTTTGGGTTCCTCAATCCAAAAAATGAGTTACCAAAGCGATTCGAATAATATTTTAGACAATAGTAATAGTAATCACTTTTTAGGGATTTCTTGTAAGCACGATAGCGCTCGAACGAATTGACGTATCGAAATGAAAATTGCACCGAAAAATCAAGCTCGTTGAGACGATGATCCCTATTGAAAATGGGATATTTATGACGTCATTAACCCCTCCTAATGAGTCAGCAAAGATTGAAAAAAATACAAAAAATCAAATGAGGTATCGCTTCTTATATTTTTTGGGGTCCTCAATCTAAAATAAATCCTACCGCGGGTATCCGCAAGCCGAGCGAATTTCCATTGGAAATTTGTAGTATAATTGTTGAGCAGTTTAAACTTCTCTCAAACTACTACGATTATACAAATACTACAAATTTCCAATGGAAATTCGCTCGGCTTGCGGATACCCGCGGTAGGATTTATTTTTTAATTATGTATTTTGAAAAGGCGGTTTTTCTATTAGCCTTGAAAGAGGCTAAGAACCATAATGAAATTTACAAATTTAAAGTTTCTGGATTGCTACAAGTGCCTTAGAATTATGATGAGTCTATAGATCAGTGATAATAAAATATCAAAACTTTAGGCTCATATCTTATGAACTATGTTTAATGGATTCTGATTTAATAGCAAGGCCGAGGGCGAAGTTTAAAAGCACGAGTGCGTTTAACGCCCGAGGGCTGTCATGGCATTTACTCCTTGTGGTACGTACACTATTTTATCGCCCCCCGCCAATAAGACAACAAAATAAAATTTTTTAATTCTATTTTGCCGTAATCTTCATAACCATAAATGCATATTAAGGTTACAACTGTACCAAAACAAACGCAGTTAAAAAAATATTGATTGTTACAAATTGAACAGCTGACGCTTAGAACTAGTAGCGCAACCCCCTGCTCTCATTAAATTTTAATAAGTTGATAAATTGATTCATGTAAGGAATAAAAAAAAATTACATTTAAAAGAAGGGAGGAAATGAAATAAATAAAATTTGACAATAATGAGTAGTAAAAGTATAAAATCATTACATTATGTTCTTCTTTAGGTTACGAGGAAGCAATGCGCCACACTAATTGGTTTACTATTTTTTTTAAAGTTAGAAATTGTGTTGACGTGACACTTTAAGTTGTAAGTACATAAGTACATATCGGAAATCACCGAAAATCTTCAACTCACGTTGATTACACACCCTACTATAACTATAGAACGTCGGTTTCAACCAATCTCACGACATCTGTGCAAGTTTCCGGAATATTGTTTGCATTTGATCAAGTTGGGGGGAGATAGCAGAGTAGAACTGCGTGTCCTCAAGGGAGATTTGAGAGGGAGGACAAAACGGCTTCAGACTTTATTACTGGAATCCAAACCCTCCAAGGATCGTTTCGATAACGAGTATCAATATAAAGGAGTCCCTCTGCCCCCCAGATCTAACTGGAAGCAATTCATTTACAATTCTGCTCGCGTTTTACTCTCCGCGCCTCCGTGAAACACCGACTACATCATTACACCAAGATGGGGTGCCGGGTGGAGGGAGGCTTAATGAACGCAACTTGAATTTTTTTTTTTTTTCTACTTCTTCAAGAAAAAGCGAATAATCTCAAGATAAAAAGAAGTTAAGAGTTAGGTGACAGTGAATGATTTCAAGTGATCGATAACTGTCCGGTATATATTTTCAATAGCATTCTCAAAATGTAAGAGCTGGAGAAAGTAATACCGCTCTCTAGTGTAATAAACTACCTTAACTTTACAAGACTGCAAAACTTAACTACTTCGACAATTTATTATAAATTCTACTAGATCTACTAGATAAATTTTTCTCTTAACTCCTTTGAGTGTTTGAGAAGAAGAAATAGTTTTTTTATTGTTGGTAGTAATAGTTTTTTCTTGTTGATAGATCTTTTTCCAGGTTATAAATGTGATAAAATAATAAACTTTTTTAGGGAGATTAAGTATCCTCTAAAAGTTAAATAAAAGATGATTTTATAAAAGAAATTCTATTTTAAAAAAGGGTTTCTCCGATTTCAGATGTAATAAAATAATAGTAGGGAAGAAGAAAAAATATGTTAATAAAGAAGATCAAACGGTAGAAAGCATTGAAATTGGCATTATTCAAATTAATTGGGTGTAATAATTTAAAACTATTATTAATTTAGTTTAAATTTATAATTTACTATATCGTTTAGTTTAGTTTTTTAAATTTATAGTGCCTGTTGAAATCTAATATTATTCCTATTATATTATATCAAACGTTTTTTTTTTTTTCAGTTATTAAATTTCTACTAGTAATTAATTACATAATTATAGGAAAAAAATATTTTAAATGATAGTAATTATTATATTGAATAGTAATTAATTAATATATAATGTTATCAACCATTTAAAACATTATATATTATGTTTTTAGGTTGTAACAAATAGAATTTTGTAGACATTGGCAAAAGAGTTGAATTTCAAAATGTGCATAAATACATTGGACACCAATGAAGGCAACCCGCAATTCATATAGGTAATGCACTACAAAGGTAACTGTTACATTAGAAGAATTTTTAGGGTCCGTAGACAAAACCATTGACCCCTATAATTTTCTGCATTTCTCTGTCCTGCATTTGTGTCTCCGAAAGTACACCTCCCTACATCTTAAAGATTTCTGGGCTCAAACCGTTAGGGACCGTTTTGAGCCAGTGGGTTTCGAGTGGTTTCATAGCGTTTGGAGGACTAAAGTGCATATTGCATATCAAGCCTTTCGTATAGCGTAATTATAATAAACGGTTCAAAAGGTTAGCCATAACAAAATTTTAAATAGCCATCACATTGAAAAATCTAGGTCAATTATGCTGGTAAACAAAATTTTTAAATTGCCTTCGGACCCTTTGTGTGTACTGAAAGCAAATTCTTAGCAACTTTATTTTCTTATAAAGTTTCTTTAAAGGTACCTGAAATTAAGTAAATTAGTTTAAAAATGTATTACTTACATAACTGTGGAAAGTGTCTGAATTATTTCCTTGTTTTGACGAACTCGCCCAGTTCACATTCTTGAAAGAAGCAAAAGCATTTGTTTTTTATATTTTTCCATAAACAAGTATCAAGAATATCTGGACTAGTCTTGGCACAGACATCTAGTTCATTTCCTCCTAGCGCCATATAATGAGGCGACAAAAAAGAATTGATTTTCTCATACAAGGGTATATAAAGGTTTATATACCCGCTGGATTTTATATTGTAAACTAACTCTTTAGTTAGCGAGCAAAGCATGTTGATATCATATGTGTTCTTTTTTAGTAAAAAATAGCACTAGTTGTTAATTATTTTATAAATTTTATATATTTTATAAATAACTAAATAGTAATTCAAGGTTTTAATCATTGTCAACCTCAACATTGTACACTACTAATTTTTCTTCTCCGTTATATTTATTGCTGTATGTTATTTTGCCTTTATTTTAATAAAAATATTGAATAATAACAGCAGAATTTATGAGCAGAAATTACCAGTATCAGTGCTGAAGGAAGATAAATGAGATATTTAAGACGATGTATATGAAGTTTTATTAAAATGGTTACGTTAGAACGTAAGTTTAACACTATTGATGAAAATTTCTGTTCAAAACCACATAAAATATGTAGTAGATTTTTATATTTTTTACATCTACCCATGCAGGAATGTTATAGTAAGTAATTTAGTTCTTTCTCCTTTTTATTTGTACATTGCTCTAGCTTTTTCTACTTTTTATCCTTCATCTCGTATGTTTCCTGCGTTGAAAATGTCATTACTGCTTAAAAGGAAAAAAATAAAAAATAAATAAAATAAAATAAAAAATACTGCTACAAAAAAAAAATGTATTTTTACCCTGCAATATTTCTTTACTTTAGTTTTTTTTAACTTTACATGTTTTTCCGGAACAAATATTGTAACCTTAATTTGACCCATTTAACCCACTTTCTAGAAAGCTGGTACTTACAAGACATATTTTCGATACTAAGACAATTATCAGTCATTAGTATACTAAATTATTAGTCGACAAATCAATCAATTTCTGATACATACGATGGTAAAATTCAAAATAATTGTAACAAACCCGATTAGTGATGACCCGATTGAGTGTGGTTATTTCTGTTTATAATTTTATTTTTGGCCAAGAGCTACATCCGTTGAAAGCCTGGTCCACTTATTTTAGAGTATCTTCATTCAACAAACTTAGCCTGAACATCCTAATGCTCCCTAGAAAGGAACACGAATACCAAATTCCAACAAAATCGTTCAATTTTTACTCAAGTTATAATCGGACACGTAAACGTTAAACAGACAGACAGTCAGGCAATATGTATATTGCATTTATTATACATATATGCATACACTATGCATTTGTTAAATGTTAGAAGCTCGCTGACGCTCGCTTCAATTATACGACCCTACAAGAAGTCATTACAGCAATATTTTCGACGAATCTTGTAATCTATATTTGATCCTCTTTAAAACTCGATAATCGTTCTGATATTTGGCATAGGTACACGTCCTTTTGTGTAATATACGATAAATTTCCGATTCCTATTAATGGAGAAATGTTGGCGGAAAAAAATCAGGAATTCAACAATGACGCATATACTGTGATTGCTCGTAGTACTGTCACTGTTAAAATGATTTTCTCCTCTTGAATGCTTGTTTTATAAAAGTGTTATTATTTTTTTTTTTTTAGGGTTTCGAGGTCGTCCTAGAAACCCTTATGATTTTGGTAGTTCGTCCGTCTATCTTCGTATCTTGGAATATATCTCCCGACCTACTGAAGCTATAGACTTGAAATTTTTTAATAATGTTTTGTATCAAGCTTACGGCTTGAACTTTTCTTTTTCTCATTTCCCTGTTTTATAAATAGAAATAATTATGTCTGTGCAATATGCCCTTCCTTTGCAATTTAGCAATATAATTTTAACCTATTGGCAATTCTATATATACTATGTATTTTAATAGCTTATTTATGTCCCTACAACGACCTGATTTTTGTGGTGTGTCCCGTTTCCTTCACCATTTTCCTAAGGTGTCGTTTTTTACATAACCAAATAAAACAAAAAACAAACTAAATATAATAAATTGTTACAAGCTACCCCTACGTTGTCGAATAGCTTATTGAATGTAGAGCAGCTTAGGAAAACTTTATCTCTAACGATCCCCTTATTCAAAATTCTAATGCGAATATCGATTGCTTGCTTCTATGTTAAGAAACTTGTTATCAATCAGCAGCAGGACAATTTACTTCAATGATCAGCTCCTCTGATTATATATTTATATTACGCAACTCTCTCCATCCCTCCAAGCCCTTCATCCCTTTTGATCATTACCTGATGGAAATATAACACTGTTGCTGAAGGCGTCTCGTTTCTCTTTATATTTATAGGTTATAACAACTAATAAGTATATTTTGCATATACACAAGCTGCACAAATATCTTTTAACACAGTGCTAATTAATATTAAAAGAAAAATACAATATCTGTTCCTGCAGCTGCTGTAACTTATTTTGCTTTACAGCACGAGTAACTTTTAGAACAAAGATATAAAATAAAATACTCTTACAAAGACTAGGATAATATGTATTTCTTCTTTATTTTCCGTTAAAGAATTTGCGAGAATTTAAATTATAAAGAATAAATAATTAACAAGTTGTCAAGCCGCGGGACCAGTTTAGCCCACGAGATCCTGTCCGAAGGCAATTATTACTTTAATCGTTACATCATACTCTTATATTAATATACATTTAATTTTCTATTTTGATCTTATATGTTTAAACAAATGATGCTACAATACTATTTTCGTTGAAGGAACGTGCAGAAACTGTTCATTTGTAATTAAACATTAATACATTTTTTCAACGAACATTAATCAATTAATCACTTTAGGTTCTAAGAACGCATTAAACATTGTATAATAAGAAGAAGCAAAAGAAAATAAAACTATTACACTATTGTTAAACGTGGAACCGGTTTAATGATGCCAGACGTGATCATTATCCCGGATTCATATTCTTATTGATAAATGGCAAAGAAGGCGAAGTCGACTTTGATAGTTATCTTAAGATTCATCAGTCTTCATTGTGCTTAGCGCTGCGCACACTTTCACTATAATATTATTCTCTTCTTTGAGTAGATGTCCTTGTCACAAACGAGACGGAGAGAATATAATAGGCCAGACGACATCGGTGTTTGAAACCCTTGAAGCCCTGCCGACGGGTGGTTCTCAAATTTCAGTGCATAAACGTCTGCTGCAGTTGGTTTTCAGGATCTTAAATTGTTTAAAAAGCTTCTCTTAAAGAGTTATTGAAGGCTGACTATTGTTATTTTATATTTTTTCTTGATTTAATCCATGATTTAACTTTTGACGTTGAAAATCTGCTCAAGGAAAATCTTAGATAAAAGCTAATGACTAATGAATAAGTACTATCAGATACAGAAATTATTAACTTATTAGTCTATTTTATCGGCACTGTATTATATCTTTGTTTATTAAAACTAGAGGGTAACACTGCTTTTTAAAAATAATTAAATATTTAATTTTTTGGAACGAAGTTCCTTATGGCACGTTCTGGATCCCGGGAGTGAATCCGAAAAAAACGCGACCAAAATCACCGTCACAAAATAACCGTCATCCGTCACGAAATCTATCGATGACAATAACTTTATTAAAAGTTCACTGAGTTGGTTGAAATTTGGTACACAGTACACATGTTCATTTTACCAATGCCCAGACTAAGTTCGTTTGACAACGTTACACGTTACGTTGCTTGGGCAGACAGCGTCTGCCCAAGCGTTCCCGCGCAACGCTCGCGTAAACGAAAGCTTCAAAAATGTTAAGACGGGAAGAAGTGTTATTAAGGAAGCCTGTTACTTGACTTGTTTTGTTTATTTTTGTTATACATGCCAAATGTCACATATTTCAATCTAACATTCTTTAACTAAATTTTTTCTTATATTTAATACATATTTATTGTAAGATGCTTGCTTTAATGATACAAATAACATTATCTTCTAATTTTGACTTAACTCCGCTAGGTAGAAACAGTTAGTTACTTTTAATTTTGTCTCTTTTCTAACTCAGCCATATATAAGTAGTTAGCAACGTAGACGTACTTAGCAGTGTGATTTTATAATTTATATTTCATGAAAAATGTAAGGAACTTCGTTCCTACCGGGTGTCCCGCGACACCACACGTATTTTTTTATTAATGTTTAGTTCAGTGTAATAAAACAATTTTCATAATTTTAAACTTAATCAATGCTGTTCTAGACATATATTGATATATGAAACACCTGAATTTATTTATAGTTGCTGTATATATAATATCGGATTTATTTATTTAATAAATTTTAACAAGCCTCTAGATGGTACGTCTACAAGTAAGGCGTTCGGTACAAATTTAGTAACCAAGTATTTAGTAACATAAGAGAAAATAATAAATAAAACTTAAAAACTATAAAGAAAAAAAAAAAAAGGTTTGCTTCCCATTCAAGATAAACGCAGTGATGTATTGCGGAAATAGTAGGCTTATTAAATCAAGGCAAACTGCTTGATAAAGCATAATGTTATTTTGTTTTATTTTAACTTTGATATAGGAGGTGAAGAATGAGGATAACAGGCAAAAATTTTAATTTTCCTGACTTGGGAAAATAGAAGGGTTCAAGCTAAGTGCTCTGAAAAGAGGAATAGGGAGGGGTCAGGGGTCTATTGTCCCTTTCCGCTTTGTCAAGGGTCCGATAATTTCGGGAAAAGGATCAAGAATCCCGGACTTTCACCCTTACCGGACTACGTGCTTTAGAAGCACTCGAGTACTTCCCCATGAAAAACTTTCTTCAATCCTTCAAAGATCCTCTCCAATCAAGAGAGGTAAAGAAGTCGTGGTTAGTTATAAATATACGTCAAGACACGACATCGACCTTCGATGCAGACCTTTACCTTTTGAGCTGTAGAAGTTAAGTCAAGATAGGGGTCGCTTTTAAACTGTGCAGATTTTCCAACGTTAATAAAATATAGATACATTTAACACAAAGCTATAAATTATTTTTGGTTCCGAGCTTACCGAAGGTAACGGAAGCTACGTGATCGTTCTGAAGAACGAAACATTTTTAGGTTTCCGATTTCAAAAATTCCAAGATAGAAATCCGTTTTAGACATCAGGGAACATTTTTGCTTCCGTGTCTGTCTGTCGGTCTGTCGCTCTATTTTTGCGAACCATCATATCATATAACTATATACGTCTGATTTTAATGAAATTTGGATGCTAGGTCATGGTTAGCCCATTGTTGGTCCCATATAAGTTTCAACCTTCTGCGCTCATTTGTTTCTCTTGTTCATCCACACAAACATACATTTATTTACTCCTATATCTTCATTTGTACTTATCCGATTTTTATGAAACTTTTATAGTTTATCGAAAGTAACCCGCAGATAGCCCTAACCTGAACCGTCTGCGCTCTTTAACTTGTGCCTAATTGATACTTTTATTTTATGTAAAAAATCAAAACAATTTTGACAGATTAAAAACATGGGGGAAGAAAACACAATAATAGCTTGTAAAAGCACAAAATCAATGAAGTACGTGATAGGATGCGAGGAAGCTATTTGCTACACCAATTGGCAGTCTATTTAAACTAGTGACATAAATATCATGTACGATGTTTACGATCTCCGGCATGAAATAGACTCACCTTTCGCTTATTTCCTGTCACTAGTGTGACAGGATCTCTATTTCTTTAGCATTTTGGTACTGATGCTGATGATGGCCATAAGAAGGCTGAAAGAGTAAAAAATTTTAAATTTACGTGGAGAGAGAGTTTTATTATTCCTTAAGATGACCTTTGTAGAAACTCCCATATCTAGCAAAGTAATTATAAATGATTACTTTACGTCTTACCTTTTTACTGGTCTCATATTACTTTACTTTGTAAGTTTCATCGCACATTTCCGTACCCCAATTTTGAACCATTTCCCGTCATTCAATCTTCCCCAAATTTTGCATATAGAAACAACAACTAAAGTAAAGAATACAGAAAAAAAAAAAATGAAAAAAAAGACCACTTTTCAAAATTGGAATTTTTACATTAATTATTACTTTCATACTGAAAGTAAATAGTTATACTTTTCGTGCATCTAACATATCTCAATATTATATTTGATTCTATTGACGAAAGTGTGGTATCCCAGTAACACAATTTCTATACAGCGCTAAAGATAGAGTAACAGTAATATGAATAATCAATAAATTTGACTTAAACTAGACGCCAAAGTAGGTTATTCTTAATTTTAAATTTGGTCTACTATATCCGAAATAATAACTACAGTCAGATTATCTAACATTTTGACTTTTGACAGCGCGGGAGCGGGAAAATCCGTGGGGAGCCGATGAGAAGTCAGGATTTTGAATCAAGCGATGCATCTACAATACAAATGTTAACACTAATTACCTGTTAAATAATCAAGCGTATAAAAGCTTTTCGTCGAATGCAAAAACTAAAACTAGAGATTTACGTATAATCCATCGATATATAATAATAAACTGCCTTGTTAAAACCCATTTCTAAAAAAGCAAGACTAAACTCCATTCTTCCTACTGTAAATTAATATAATTAAATTCATAATTCTATGCTAATTAACTTAATATAAAACAAAAGACCAAATAATTATCACAGATTAATGCAAGGTGCAAGTAGTAAAATAATTATTTTAAAGTAGGAAAAACCTTACAGAAAACCAAGAGGCAATAAGCATCCTTATTAATTAAGTTAATTAGCATAGAATTATGAATGTAATTAATTTAAACTAGTTCTTCATCTATTTTAATCTGTGATTCCATTAAATCATTGTCTATATTTGAACTTATCATTGTTAAATTAATATTATATAGCAGGCAGAAAGGAATCAAATTAATATGAGTAGAGTTTGAAGTTGAAAATCGATATTTTCAATGTAGCAGTAAATTCCATCAGATGGAAACCAAATATATCACCAATTAGAACTGCTCTTCATTTTTATTGTATTCGCAATCAAATACCATCTAATTTACTTTTAGCAAGTTCAAATGTAAATTCTAATAAATAATTTTAACTCAATTTAATTTAACTTTGATTCGCAGTAAATGAATGCCTATTTTTAGATTTTTAATTTTAGAGTTAGAAAAAGTATAGAACCCTTATATATAAAGTAATATATTTATTTTCATTTTTTTTTCTTCTCCATTGAATAAAATAAATATCGTATTACTTCGTTTATATTTGTAAATACATATTGCAACTCATATGAAATTTTCTATTTTAAATTTATAAAATACAGAACATATAATTTTACACGTAATAAACGTTGTTTTTTAAAGAGGGAGCCGGTTTTGTATAGTATTACAGATCATAATAATATTCGGGTAAAATAACGGTTCAAATTCATAAAGATTAACAATAAAGTGAAGAATGTGAACGTTTAATTAAATATTTCTAGGTAACTTCAGTAACAATAAAGTGCTTTTAATTGAAATTAAATTCTATATTACAATTTCTATAGAGGCGAATCAAAAATAAATTAGTTGCCCCTTAGTATGTTGTGTATTGCCCCTGTTCCTTTTCCCCGTGAGTAATCGATATTATCTCTACTATATAGGCAGTTGGTTCACAATACGGAATCTATTAGCTTGGCAGCCCTTAACTGCTTGGGCTGCCCTCACTGATCAATATTTCACTATACGTTCTTCCTGCTCCACATCCACTTTACATAAAACGTAATAAATTATGTAAAGATGAAAGTTAAAATGACCAAAAACCTACAAAGCTCCATCCCTAAATTTTTCGATTAAAATTTGCTAAGTTAGAGCAACAAAAAGACCTAGAAAGAGAAACACGTTCGTGTTTACAGTCAGATTATCTAAAATTTCGACTTTTTATTTTTGACACTCAGATTGGCCAACCTAAATTTAAAAAAAAAAACCACTAGGCCTTTACGAGGGGTGGGGCCGGTGATATTTTTGCCTAGTTGGTCCGACCTTCTAGACTTAAAGAAATTGTTATCACTAACGATTTCTTTAAGTAACTTTACATGGCAGTATCATTTTTTTTATTCAAGTAGTCATTGATCCATCTTTTTCGTACAACAATACAAAAATAGTAACGCTATTACTGCTTTTTATTTTTATTGATTTTATTTACTCTACTACCGGTACAGCGATCATACAAAGATGAAATTGAGGCTTAAATGACGTGACATTTTAAACCAAATATTAATAAATAAAACCGCCGTGTGCGGTCGAACAAATATTGAAGGTGGATTGACATAGAATATTGACCTTCTTATATTGACCGTGCGCTGTCTGCTTAAAGATGTATAGCCATAGGTAATATTTCAATCTGTCTTCTTTAAATACTTAAAATAAATGTTTTTTTTTTTTTTTTTTCCTTCGGCTAAAAATCATACCAACATTATGTGAATGAAAAAAGACAGGCTTATTTTAATATAGATAGGTACACTTCTGATCGGTGAATTCATATTGAAAGACCAATTGCAGATTCTACAAAAGAGGAGGTGTTATACTTTTAATTCAGCGTTTTATACGTATAATATATTGGCGCATTTAATAAACTAAAGGTATTGCCTTAAACTTTAACTCTAGCTTTATTTGAGGAGATCGTTTTCAATTATTAGAAGGTTATTTTTCTGATTGGTTTAAGATTATTAGTGATAATATGAGAAATTGTTAAAAGATTTTTTTTTTTTTATAACACAAGAAGATATTCTCAGATTTGTCAAAGAAAAAGGGGAAAATAATTATCAGGAATTGCTCACGTCTTAAAGAGTTTAGTAGGAGGCAATTACAGCTTGTTCTGATGACAGTTTTGAAGGCATCTGAGCTTCAAACTTGAAGGATCGATGTCTGGAATTCTCTGCTTCGTCTTTTCTAGAGACGCTCTTTTATATTTTAAAAGTCTCCTGGATTAATTAAGTCTCTGTCCACTTCACTTAACTCTGATTTTGTTGTTTTCACTTTTACTTTTCCTCTTTACTTGGAGTTTATTTCGGAATGGTGTTGAAGTATTCAGGTTCATGTTCAAGGCATCAGTATCCTTCTAAAGAAGACACGGAAAATCTGGAACTCCAATGAACAATTTGTTCTTATTCTCTCTCTCTCTGGATTATTTCTTATTATTCTTTCTTTTAGCTATCAGTTTCAGATTTAACGGTACGAAAATAGAGACATTTTTTAGTCATTCCTGCTAAGAACAGTTAAAAACAAAAATATATGCTGAAGACATAGAATCTATGATTACATGCCGTTAAAAAACAACTTAAAAACTAACTATTTATTTTCTTATAAAATGATTTAACTACATATATTATGTATACGAATTTTTATGCTAATAATGATTCATTTTATAATTTTTGACAGTAAATAATAATTGAGAAAAATATAAATGGTATAATTATGTATATTTGGGTATATTTAATGATGTACATACATGTAATAATATAATAAGTAAGATGAATAAGTGTGTTTTCGTATGTATTCAATAACAAGTGAAATTTAATAAGTGTGTGTATCTATGTCCTGAATGAAGATTATAAATTGAAGCAAGAAAAGAAATTATAATAATTATGCCTTTTCTCAGTAACCCTTTAATACCTTGTACTTACCAGGCAACGTGTTCTTAAACTCATCTTTAAAAAACTATAAAAAGGATTTGGTCATAATGGCTTATGTCGCTTTATCTTCTATCTACACGGAGATGAGCGAAGAGTTCGTTTACCTTCGTTTTATAATGATTGAATCTGTTGCTCAAACCTGATGAACATCTCTATTCTTTATGAGGAATTCGTTAGAAAGTTTATTTACGTCAATCAGATTTGATTATTAAGGACTTTGTTGTTCATTACAATGAGTCATACAGCTTAAGCAAAGAAATGATTTTCATTAAGGATTGGAAGGAGCAGCTGAGGATCCAATTAGGAGCTCTGCCAGGCTAGGGGGGTGGTAGAATACTTCAACTGGAGGAGGTGGCAGACTACTGGAACGGAGAGAACAGGAGGGGAAATCTTTCATAAAGGCACTTGTAACATAAAAGATAACCATGATTTTATTTAGCTCAAGCACCATTGATATGAAAAACAGGTATTTATGAAGAGTTAAATGTCTCGCTAGTACTTAAAGATTCTATTTGAAGGAAAATATTACGAGGTCAATCCACTTTGTTGAAACAATAGCAAACTTAATAAAACCCCATTTGCTTGTGGAATTGTTGTGGAAACTCATATAAAATATCGTTAAACGTTTATTTTAAAGTTTATGGGCTGAGACTTCAATAATAATCGTTCTCTGAAATAAAATAAAATCGACAGGGCTTCCTTAGTTTTGTTTGTCGTTGCCGGGCTTAGGCTTATATAAGTTTTATACTTTGTTTATTTTGCAGTTGAGTTCATAATTTATAACAAGTTCGTTAAAGAAGAAATACTTCTTTTACTATACGAAGAAGAAAAAAGAAAAAGATAAAGAAAATGATAGATTATAGTAAATTATATAGTTGTTACATAATCTTTAAAAATTATCGAAAATTGTTTCTTACTACTAGTTTAAAACTGCTTTAACTTTCTATGACCTTAACCGATTGCGAAATTTCCTTAAAAATATATTTAAAAACGGCTTAGGACATACTAATAACTGTTTACGTTACAAGAAAGTACATCCTCATTTAAGCTGATTTGAATTTTAATATTCCAAACTAAAAGCTGGGTTAAAGTAGAGTAAATTGTACCAATTGGCTAATGAGGTGGAAAAGTTTCCCAATATTCATACATGTTTTAATTGAAATTATATATGAATTTCAAACCAATAATCGACAGTTGATGGTGATGGGTTATTAAGTTATTAGTTATTAGTTACCTTAAATTAATTGGAGTATATTTTCCTACTGGAATCTTAGTGCTTAGTTCAAAATAACGTATGAACTACCTACTGAGAACTCTATCAATTTCTGATATATACGTGTAATATTGACTCAGTTAAATCTATGGATGGCTGAGTATGACTAACTAGCTTCTTAACTTAAAATAAGTAATTTGCTTCAAACTAAGCGACACAGATATTTTTAACAAAAATCTATTCTTTTTTAAGACTGTCAATGTGACATATCAAAACATCAAAAAATAATTATTTGAAAATAAACAAATATAAATAATATGCCGCCACAAATCCATTTGACAAATCAATAAGATAATTAAAGGTATCTGATGTATTGTTATCTTAATCCATCTAAACACTTTATCGGTAATCTAAACAGATAAAGGGATAAAATTGAAGAGATTGTGGTTGGGTATAAAATGTGGCATTGTTTATACTGAGCCTTAGATTGTGGGGGAGCGTGACCAAGACACATAAACACAAGCTCTAGCATTCAATCCTGCACGATATAATGCTGTATACGCCTCGGGGATAATAGACGTCTTCAAGCAATGGAACTAGAGAGAAAATAAATAACTTCTAAACAGCAAACCAGACTTGGACAATTCAGTATGATTTTTAAGACTCAATAACTATGACTGGAATGTTTGAGCTCAAACTAATTAGGTATCATCGAATATACCTAACAATCTATGTATACACAATTTGTGTTAGTGAGAGACACCAAGAGATGTGCCACGCAAGCACGACACATAGGAACTGTTCCAACATAAGACATTACCATGTTCTGTCGCGTCCTATTTCGTCGCGTCCGACACATCAGGGGCCCGACGATGTCCACCAACTCTGGAACTATACCAGATCAAGAAGATCAGATATAGGGCTTTATCAGAGACGAGCGTGGTCTCACACCGCCATTCTTGTTTGGCTGGCAAAACACGCACACTGTAATAAGGTACACAATTTGTATTAGTGAGAGACACCAAGGGATATGCCACACAATCGTGACACATAGGAACTGTTTTAAGTTCCAACATCAGACATTACGACAAAAAGATGTTGGCTCGGCATTACGCCATGTCCTGCATCGTTTCGTCGCGTCAGACTCATCAGAGGCCCGACGCGACGATGCCCACCCAACTAACTAACTATATATTGTTAAAGATATCATACAATATTTTCCCTTACGGTTTCTAAATATAGTATTGCATCTAAAATGTTGCATTTGGACTTCCTTATAATTAAATAAATCATAAAACATTTTAAGTATAGTCAATTTTTTATAGAAAATTAGAAAGATAATGTAACAGTACATTAAAAATAACGAAATATAATACGATATAATAATTGCGTGATTAAAGAGAACTAATATAATTAATATGAAAAAATATCGTTATTATTTTTTACCATACTTATAAGCTGGGATTACTTATTTAATTGTTGCTAAAATTAATTAAATATCAAGTGGAACGTATTACGAACAATAAACCCCTCTCACAGTATTTTATTTATTTTATATTTATACATGAGTACTTTCAACTTCTTCATGATGGTAATCAGCTTAAAAATAAATGAACTTACAAAATTAATTTTAATTGCCAAACAACTTGAAAATATAAAAATAATTAATGTAGGTAGAAACGAAGATTTTTCTTGGGCCAATTAAGATTTTTAGATGGCACTTATCTATCTAATAATTGTAATCGTTAAAAGTAAATATACGTTATTAAAAATAACATAAAAAGAAATTTCAGGGAAGGAGGGATTTGTACCACTCAAATATAATACCTTAATTTATATACTTATATTTTAATGTTTAAACAACTGACCCTTCTAAACACCGATAAAGAACTTATGGCAATCTGTGGAGAAATTATACTTTGAACTTCTTTAGATTGTTACTCCCCCATGTTTTTTTAAATTTAAATAAGGTTTACTAAATATAACTATTAAGACAAAAAGATGTTTAGTCTAATGTACTTTGGGACAATGGAATATCACATTTCTGATTTTATAAGGGGAGTAAGAGTCTAAAGAAGAACATTTCATACACCTCTTTAGATCGTTACTCCCCTCTGATTTTTTTATAAGGGGTGTAGCAATCTAAAAAAGTGACCAGATTATGTGTCATGGAGAGCTGTCATTTAAAAAAATATTGGCACCAAACTATCAATTTCAGAAATAACCGGGAGTTCCAATTTTAAACGAATCTAAGAATAAAGTTTTTCCCATGAGAGCCATCAGTTCTTGGTCAGGGTTCAAGTTGAATGTTTTAAGAGTTTGAAAATTTCTTAATCAGTACACTAATCGACGAATTAAAGTTCTCAAAACCAAAGTGCATTGTGACTCTATGAAGCACGGAACTTATTAGGCTATACCAATAACATTTTAATTATACGAGGAAGTCGCGCGTAGACCGGGATGTTAGGGGTGGCGCTAACAAAAAAGAGTAGGTATAATAAGTCCCTTTTTATGAAGTTGCTGGCTCTCCTTTACCCACTCTTCACTCCTTTCTTCCTCTTTTGATATAGCTTACAAACTATTCAAGTAGTATAAGCATTGCACGTGTCAACGCGTGTCTAATTGTTCAACTTAATATTCATCAACACCTCGACTTATTTTAATTGTTTTGTCCTCAAACCGAACTTGCCTACTAAAGCACGAAGCGATGCCGTCACGTGACTGTTTTTTCTGTCAATCACACCATTTCTTTTTTTGATCCACGTATTTTTAGAATTAATTAATTCTGGTAAAACTTTATTTCTCTTATCACTTTAAAACTGTTTCATCATGTTCCCTATTTATTATAAAATAACTTATTTGATATAATACATATTTTTTTATGTCGCACAATCACTACACTGCCAACGCCAACTATCTAAAATAAAGTAAGTACTTTATTTATTTTTTTTACTTCTGAAAGTAAGATCCGCGTATTTTTAGAATGAATGAATTAATTAATTAACACGATGAAACAGTTTTAAAGTGATACGAGAAATAAAGTTTTACCAACTTTATTTTTTAATTTAATTAATCGAGAAAGTGTTTAGTATCATAATTGAAGTATTTTGTGTAAGGGGGATGTTGTAGGAATACTTTTACGTTTATTGGGAAGGGTTTAAGAGAGAAAATAGGAGGGTATTTAAATAACAAGAATAGTGTGTGGGAGGTTGAGTCAGAACTAGCTGTGGATCGATGGCTTGCCTCGCTGGGCACCAAGCCCTCGGTTTGCTCAGGGCTTGCCTTGCATCCTATCCAGGCCTTGTAGGTCCTCGATCTTCATCTCAGCTTGACGCTCTAACACCGAAGCGGCCTGCACTTAAAACTTTTCTCTCCTGAACCTCTCTCTACTCACTATTCTAAAAGTATCAAGAGGCTTGAAGTAAACAAATTCAAAGTAGGAAGTGACGAAAAATCTCTACGCCTGATAAAAAATACCTGGTACAAATTATTCGCCACTACTTTCTTTTAGCTTTGCTAAATTTATAAAACTCCGTTTGGCGGATAAAGAAGCTTAATATTTTTACTAGGCACGCGGACTATATCTTCAAGTAGGTAAAAATTATAATTATTTACATGTTATAAACATGGAAATAAACAAATTGTTGAAAAGTACAAAAATTTAACTAAGAATTAGGCCGATGCTACTCCACTAATTATAATCAAATTGGGCATTATATCAATCATTATTTCGTTTTAATTTGAGACAAAATCAATAAATAATTATAGTTCTAACTGTGGGGGTTTCTAAAAAGCGATGTACTGATAAAAGAACATAGTCAATTTCATTCAGATTAAATTATTTTCTGTCATTACAGCTCTTGAGTCAGCAATATATGAAAAAATAGAAATAGATGAAGTTTTTTCTTTTAAATTTAATATGATTCTCTCTCTACAATTGTAGAATTACAAAACATACAAATACGACATTTATTATAAGTTTAGCTCTAGCATATTAAAAAAGGCAATCAAATATGGACCACTTAATCATATAGGATCAGTTAAAAACAATCGTATCCTCAAAAGACTTTTCAGCATGCCCCTAAGCATGCCCCCATTAAGTTAAAAGAAGTGATGTATAAAATTTACTTCTAATTGAACATCTTATATTTTTGTCAGCAACTATTTTAACTAGAACTTTTTTCAAAAAGAGAGAAATTTAAAACTTTATAAATGAATTCTAAGCATCAATAAGTGTGTTGTAGGGATATCGTATTAATTTAACTTATACTGACATTTTTTTAAAACTTCTAAGATCATAAAAGTTTTCCTTCTTTTGCATATTTTAAAATTTGGTGTACCAACACATGGTATTGTAATAAACATGGGAAGTGGAATGTGGAAGTCGGATTTGGATGGGGGATGTAATAGTCATAGGGTGCCTTCTCAATATTTTATGAATGAAAGACGGCTCTGACTATCTCCCCTATATTCCCTACTACAACTTTTTTCCCCCACCGCTAAGAGGAAGGAAGAAAAAAAAGAAGATATTTGCCATAAGGTGTTATATAAATATGTATTGATAAAAAAAACCTCTAAGAAAACACTCTGTGTAAATATTTTTTATTTTGCCGATACAGCGAATAACCCTATTAAGAAGAAAGCAGAATTGTTTTGGGTCAAAACTTATAAGTACAAGTAGGAAGACCTCTGTTACATTAAATTGATTACACACAGACACAATCACATCAAACAACCGCGCGCACACAACATTAACCCACACACAACATTAATACAATACAAAATGGTTTAATTATAATTTTAAAATTGTACTTCTTGAAGTTACAAACATAATGGGTCAAGTTTTATGAGGTTATTTGTGTCTGGTTGTATAGTATAACTATGTTAAATCTTTCTAATAATTATAATGGAATATTATCATATTACTGTTAAAATTATCGGTTTAGAAGTCTTAGTCTACTATATAATTCATATTGCTTTGCCTTAAAAGTTACTAACTTGTACAAACTAAATTTTAAATACTCTTCAACGTTTTTCGTTATAATAATGATGTTTAATAATTTTATGTATATAATCTAAATGTTAAATGTTATAAAAAATGTATACTAATATTCATCTGTTACATCAAAGAGAATAGCGATCATATAATTGACGAAAGTAATAATATTTTGTGTCCCCTTTTATGACGTTCTGGCAAGTTCTTTTTATATCATGAAATGTTTAAAACGCGGGCAGGTCACAGCCTAAATCTAAATAGGAAATGTAGTGTAACTAATAAGTTTGCTTTTTTCATCTCTGGCTATGTCTTTTTTCTTTCATTAACTCTATTATTAGTATTATATTAACCGATCATGGCCTGAGTGTCGACTTCCAATCAACCGTATCATCTGATTTATGAGATCTGATTCATTGATTTAAACTTTTATTTTACAATTATATTTTTTTATGCATTTTTTTGGGGTGCTGCTACAGTAAAGAAATGCTTTTAAGAGTAAGTCAAATATTGTAGTTTCATTAAGAAATATTTCAATAAAACTTCTCTTAACTTTTCGTCATTCAACCTTTATCCAAAATTTATATTATTTTCAGGGGCAGTTATTAAAAAGCTCGTTTAACTCTTACCCACTGTTAAAACTAGTTTGACTATCTCTAGTTCTTATCTTGGTCTATCTTGGTTTTTCCGGTGAAATCTGACGTTTCTCTTCCAATACTGGAAGCATCTTTAGGGGTGCGGTGCATCGTGATGTTGCCTTGAAGCTACAACAAGACGACTGGAGAGAATCACGGCTTATTTGTACCGGTTTTATTGAGCGTAGATGGT
Source organism: Gerris buenoi (assembly GCA_001010745.2). NCBI lineage: Eukaryota > Metazoa > Arthropoda > Insecta > Hemiptera > Gerridae > Gerris > Gerris buenoi. The sequence goes on along the minus strand of KZ651151.1, from coordinate 433,934 downwards.
ATCTGGATTTCCCGAGGGTTCCTTTACTCGCCCTTTGTTTTATGTAGCTGCCAACTTGGGCAACTACGGTGATGGTGAGCTGCGGTTTTATTTATTTTATTTTTTTAGTGAGCGTGTTTACCTAAACACATCGTCATCACCATCCAAACAGAAAAATGCTGTCATGCACTCCTTCCGTTTAATCGATTTCAACTTTAATTATCTCACATTATATTAGAAATAAATTAATACATTTCCAGATGTATAAGGATAAATTCAAAAACGATGATCCCTGACAGCTATGTGAAGTTAGAATAGATTAAGAGGTGTAATGTGACTAGGACTAAAGTTGAAAATAATATTATACTAAAAAATAAGTTTTTTTATAAACTATGCAATAAAAAGAACAAACTATACTTTTTTCAGGCAGCTACATAACTACGAGAGAGCACTAAACATAAAAGCGGGGGAGATATCAACAGTTTTTTATTTCTTAATGTTTAGTACCATATGCTGTATTCACGTGTAGTAATGTAGCTGTTAAAAAAATATTCTCATTTTTAGTGCATGGTTTGTAAAAGGGTGTTTTTGATATATTTTTAAAAAATACAGGATTAATAATACTTCAATGATTTATTTATAACCCTACACCCTACACTTATTTATAGTCACGTTTAATGTCAATGGTGTAGGGACTAATGTTTCGTTGAAATTAGTAAAATTATTGTTACGAAGAAGAGAGGGCTTCCTAATGGCTGTTATTTATGTCCCAACTTAGTTTGATAAGGGCAGTAAGGGTTGAGGCCCTGATTTCCATAGACCCCTAGAATGGGTTATAAGATTCTAAATTTTGTTTACTGCATCTGAACTTTCTGAAGAGTAGCCCTCTTTCCCCTCTCTTTATTAGGGTCCTTCATTTTCACTTCTTCAAGTTGTTTTGATACTAAGTTTTTCAACAATAATTTTAGCATCTCGTTTTATTTAGAAACAAAATTAACGCCAATTTTCTCTATTGCTATAATCACTGATTAAATGTTGGTAGGAAAACGAGATAAAAATTGGGCAGGGTTAGGCAAATCAAGTTATTATAAGTTTCCTTGAATATCTCTAATGCAATCTTGTATTTTTGTATTTTAACTTTATATCTATATTATTTATTTGATTGTTCTAGTTGAGCTCTATTTGTTTCGGTGATGGTTAGTATAAGCTTAAGTCTATCTACCGTAGGAATTTATTAGATGATTATATTTATACATTTGGTCACGAGCCAAGGAATGCAAAACATCTTATATAACCAGCAAAATACTACAAAAATATTGACAAGAATATTGAATGTATTGAATTAAACAAAAAATAAATTAATAAAATATTTATTTAATTCAGAATTAAAGACAAACATTTAATTAATTAAAAAAAAGGTTGAGAAAAGACAGACAAATATTCTCCAAGTGAAGTGCAAGTGAGAAGAGCAGAAGAAGATGCATGACTGTGGATAAGAGTATTCGAATTTAAAACCAAAAAAATATTTATTTGTCTACGTAATATCGAGTAAGATGTCTCATCGGCCTCAAATGCTCCATGATACTATCTGCTAGTCACCAGTGTCCTAGCAATCACCAATAGTATTCAATGAATACAATATTTATCTCATTTCGTGATCTCTCCACACTCTTGAATTTTCCACTAGTTATCGGAAACTAGTTGTCAAAAACCATAAAGGTTTTTAAGGTTAAATAAAATAATGTTAGCTTTATAATCTTTTGGCGCAGATAGAGTGTGTAACGAAGAGAGGGGATATGAAATAGATTGAATTGATTAACTGGGAGGGAAAAACTTCAAGCTTTTATTTTTTTAAAAGACTTTGAATTCTAAGGAGGGGACTAAGAAACCAAACCCTCCGTAACATTGAACAGACGCCCTAAATCGATACTACCATTCATCGAAATCGAACAACTAAGATTCTTACATTGTTCAACTGTGTAAGTCTTAGAACTAAATTTTCGGCACTGGGCAGAATCAAGATTATTTACCGTCCCTTAAAATGACGAAGATGTTGTTAATTATAGCATGTCCTCTGTTGGTCTCATTGATGTAAAGCTTAGGGTCCAATGATAAAACATTCCCTCCTTAGTTAACTTGTTAGCAGATTGTTTAGAGATGCTTTGAACTCAATTTTCGGCACTGGACGTTAGAACAACTAGAAGTATTGTTGAATCATGATTTCATGATTATTTACCGATCCTTAATGGCTTGAAGATGGTGTTGATTATAGCATTTACTCTGTTGGTCTCATTGATGTGAAGCTTAGGGTCCTATGATATCCCCTCCGGAGTCACTGGTTAGTAGATCGTTTAAAGATACCAGTTGTTTCATTAAGGATTTGATGTCTATCATACACTATTACATTGAGATGGAGAAATGCTCATTACCCGACTTAAACATTTCTTCTTTTGCATTCCTTTAGGCAGTTTCCCACAAATGCTCGTGACTAATCTAAGGCTTACCGTAATATCATTATTACATGTAATCTTGACATCGTTATTTTACCATATTAAGATTCACAATTAAGATAATTGTGCTCTTTATGTATTTGCCAAATGCGTATAGCATGTTTTCATATCACTTTATCTTTCTTCTTCTATTCTATTCTTTATCGTTTGAAATTAAAAATCAATATAATTACGTCGAAGAATGTACAAAAACGTGCTGTCTAGAAGTCTAGAATGTATATCATTCTAATTATGTTTTAATTTTAATGCTTTTTACTTAAGAAGTCACATAATATATGATTACTTCTTGTGGTGCATCTTACTGAACAAATTATTAAAAAATTATAAACGAAGAATACAAATTATATGCAATAGTACCTACATACCCTATGTAGTTTATCATTTAATGATTTATTAAATTAAACCATTTATTTATAAATTTTTATAATATGCAGTTAAAACATTATAGCTAATTTACAAAACTATAATATGAAGAAGCAGGTACTAGAACTTTAAAGAATTATATTAATACAAAGTAGACAGTTCTTTTCTCCAAATCTATAATACCTACTTTAAAACTTAAATACATCAAGTATTTAATGGAATAATTTCTTATTATTTAAGCTATTATAAGGTTTAAATTAAGACTAAGGTGAATTTCGACGTTAGAATCTATTATTTATAACTAAAAATACTTAAGTAACTTGCATACTTAGAGTTAATTTTCTGTCAAAACGCACGCGTAAAGATTATGTCTTCGTTTTTCTCGCGTCAATAGAAATAATGAAATTTGCTTTTAATTTTTAGTTCTTTTTGCATTGTGCAAGTGTGCTTTCAGCTTTTTTTAGTCAGGTTATTTAACTCGGTAGAAAGCCAAAATACGAGCGTACTGTGTCTCCGGTGGCAGCTAAATTTGAAATATTCAAGATTATATTAATAGTTCATGAGGGGATCAGATCCCCCAGCCGTACTGACACCGACCTATTCTGCCTAGATGAAAGAATAACAACTTTCTAAATATAATGTATATATCATATTTTTTCGTAGTGCTGGTTTAAGCGTGTCTTTGACATTTTTATTCTAATCTTTCTATAATTGGCTGCAGACTAGTTCCCATCTACTAAATCTAATTAGCACAAACAGGTGATTTTCACGAATTTGTAGCAATAGTGCATTTTCAAGACCTAATTATAGATTTTTTTTTTTTAATGAGAGATCCAACCTTATTCACTCTGCCCTTGTAAAGCCTATAAAACTGATTTTTTAAAATAACGTATATCAGTTTTAAGGTACATTATAATTTAGTTATAGAACAATAAGGATATTATTTTTTAGCTTTAAGCAGTTAAGAAATAATACTATACCTGACCTAGCACTAGCACTAGCATCCATATGCCTTACCTTTGGTCCCTTGATTCTTCTATAGCCCTATATTACCCCAACTTCATATTGTTATTTTAAAAGCTTGTAAAGTAAATATGTAGGATAATAGTCTTTTACTTACTATGCTAACCCATACATTGAATATGATATACAATATGATCTGTCAGAACAACTAGTAGTTAGTATTAAAGCTCGTGATAATTGTGATAGTAGTGGAAGAAACGGTACCCATAATGTATTAGAAGAAAAAGGCGATCGCACTTTGTAGTAAACCGTTTAAATTTTGTTTTTAATATGTAGGTATACTTTACTCTTTTGATATTACCGATAGAAATAATATATTTTATGAGGATGGATAATAGTTCTCATGAATAAAAGTATTCTCGGTACTCACAAGTGAAAAATGTATTCAGATATTTATTTACTCATATATATACATGCAAACATTTTCTGATTTATCTCTTTTTTATAAAAAAAAAAAAAAAAAAAAAAATGAAAAGAAGAAAGCGTCGTTTATCTAAAAATAGATAGAAGTAATATCCTTCAGCAGTTTTCCATATCAAAGGAGAAAAAGATATTCGAATCGTAACATCATGTCATTAGGAAGAAGCAACAGCCAAATATACATTTCTCCAGAGTTGACGATAAGGGTATAGACACGTAAATGTATCCATAATACTCATACGTTATGTATCCGTAAGTGTTATTGGGGAGAGGATATCATTGTAGGATGAAATACTTTTTATAATAATTGGATGGTGATCCGATGCTAACTGCGATTCAATAAAGGATTTACGTCAATATAAATTTCAGTATTATCAGCACTCGTACTCGAATTACGTGTATTATCGAAATAATATTATTTTTTGATATTTTTTTTTAAAAAATTGAAATGTTTTATAAAAATCTTAAGAATCTGAATAAGAAGACAGTTGCTCAACGAAATATAAAATTTAATGTCACAATTATATTGCTAATGCTTATTGCGTATACCATGTTAAGCAATGTCGAAGAAAAAGAAAGTAATACATTTATTTAATTGTCAATGGAAAGTGAACAAATAATTTCTGTTGGTAAAAAACTTGTAGAGGCAAATAAGTGACAGAATTAGCGTAGAGAGTTATACAAGATTTTAAAAGTTTGTTTTATCTAGGGATTAACCACATTGACGCAGGCAACGCTGGGCAGGGCAGTGCAGTTTTTTAACCACAGACGCATATATGAAACCACCCTTCGCTGAGACGCAGCGAAGGGCAGTACTGCGCCACAAGTGGCAAGTGGCCTTCCTGACGCAAGTGGATCTGGCGTCTCAGTTCACTCTGTCTTGTATATTTCTGCGGTTGAAAGGTTGAAAAAAACTTTACTGCCTTGCCCTGCACCCCCTGCGTCTCAATCTTCGCTCGGCCTTACTAGCTTGAAAATTGACTGATTTGAATCAGCTTTTTTGACAACTGTAAAGTTTTTTTGATATTTTATCTTATATTTTTTTATTTTCGATGAGTATCAAATAAAAGCTCCTGAGGAGTAGATTACAAACATATAAAATTTTACGAGTATTGCGAGATACCGCCAATTTATTATGGATTTTTAAACTGGTTTGGTGTAATTTTTTATATAAAATTAAAGGTTTCACAAAATAATGTAATTAGTTAACAACATAAGAAAAAGATGTACTATCGTTGTTTAAAACGTAAAATCTGTTTTAGCAAAAACATTTAATAAACACTCATTATTACCTCACATGACAAACTAAATCAAACAATCAGAGGTATGTGTATTGATTTAGTCTACATTAATTTTGAGAGCAGATTACCATGTGAATTCAATTACAATTTGGTTGAAACCACAATAATAATAATCAAAGGAATTTCGACTAATCCAATTCTAATTTGTTGTTGTAATTGGGGTTTTAATTATTATTCTGGTTGTTATGTTAGTTGATTATTTAAAAGCTATGAGGAAATCGGCGAGAAAGATCAAGCTTCAAGCTTCAATCGTAAATGAATCTTCTATTGAAAGATGTAAAACAATGTTACCTAGTATGTGCTTTCAAAAAGGGTTCGTAGGCATTTAACAAATCTGACGAGGTTGTTTACCAGCTAAATCAACACAACCTTTTAAGGTGGGGGACATTTAAAAGATTATTTTAGCTATAACCTTTAAAGCCTTGATTATAAAGACGAGAAACAATAGTTATTTATGCACCTAGGGAGTAAAGTAAGCCAATATTCCCTGAGCGAATAAGTTGGTTCTTGAGGCAAAGCGGAAGAAACCATGGTCCCTAAATTCCGAGGCAAAGCCGAGGGAATAACGCTAATTAGATCCCGAGACGCAGCCGAGGGAGATAATTATCGCGAGGGGAATTATTGCACTTCACTCCTAAGGTACGGACAGTATTTAATCTCCAGTTGGAAGAAAACGCATCTTCATCCAATGCGCAGGTTTTATTTATTATTTTAATAAATAACAATAATTGATAGCACTTTTAATAGCAGATATATGAGATTCAATATTAAAAACAAACAGGAAGGTTATTTAGATGCAGGTTTAAACAATGATAATTGCAAATTACAAATAAGGTCGAAAAAGCAGTGTCGCTTAACCTGATTTCAACAACATGACAACTTCACTACATTATATCCATTCATTCTCTACAATTTATTAAATAATTAAGTTGGTAATCCTTCTTTTTCTCCATACTTTTTGAGTTCAGGGAAGAAAAGACTTACTTTAGTCCCTCTAAACTAATCCAAAATCATAAATTTTTCTCCCTACTGGAGATAAATGTCTTTAATTGCATTATTATCATAAGTGATCAAACTGTACCTCAAACCGTTTTGGTTTTTTTCAAGACGGTTTGAGTGGTCTTTAGTTGTATGTCCGTCTCTGTTGCGGTTTCTTTGTGTCAGTCATACTCCCACAGTCCTTTTAAATAGTTTTGCCGCCCGGAAAATAAAAAAATTGAGTCGTCATTAACCCATTTTGCAGTTAGCAAAAATGTATGACAAATACTCACTTTTTTAAGACAAACATTTCCACTAAATTTTGTTTTGATACCCGGGTGTGATTTTGAAAATATTGATGTTTGAACTTTGGAAATGTAACTCTTTAATAATGAGATAAATAAGTCCTCCGTATTATTATAATTTAATATCTATACCATTTTGGAATTATGTATTTAATAAGAATAAATTCCAAGAAGCCCTGCTTCCAATTTCTTCTCAATATAATAAGAAAGTTCAAAAAGTAAAAATAGTATTAACCCTTAATCTTTGGAGAGTGAAATACTTCTTATAATAATTGGCTGGTGATCCGATGCTAATTGCGATTCAATAAAGATTTACGTAAATATAAATTTAAGTATTATCAGTACTCTTATCATGGGAAATATTATTAATTTTTATTTTTTAAAGACGGAAATCTTGAAAAAAGAAATGTTTGGTTTAATGTACTTTGGGATAAAGGAATATCACACTTCTGTTTTTTTAAGGGGAGTAAGTAATAGTCTAACTAAAGAATAACATTTCGTACGCCTTCTTTAGATCATTAATCGTTACTCCTCTTTTTTTATAAGGGGAATAACAATCTGAAGAAGTGCCCACGTTTTAAGACCCCTGAGTCCAAAAAAGAGGTTTTTTATTTATTTATTTTTTTTTATTTAAACTGTCTTTCTGTTGTCACTGAATATATGAGTAGAGCCTAAACTTCTAAGTCGAATTCGATGAATTTTTAAATATATGTTTAGAACAATCATATCCCAAAATCGAAATCAATAAATATCATTAGCTCAAAATTTGGGATCGCTATTGCCCAAAGCCACTGCGAAACTGCCCAATCTAAAAAAAAATATATATAAAAAAATATAATAATAATAATAAATCTTGTAAACAGTCTATTTAAATGATATCAACCGTATGTAGTTTTCTTATATAATTAAATGCAATACTTTTTAGACAATAGTTAAAATATTATTGGATTTGAATTCAACTTTACTATTTAATATGAGAAGGTTTTGTTAGAGCTTAAACTGCTTATAGTTTTGTCTAACATTAAATATTTATTTAATTTTTAAAAAAAATAAATCCCGCTGGTAGGAAAAGAATTCTTAAGTCCGTTTAGACTACTGATTTTGCGGCTTCTTCAACGAAAATGGTGCGGAGGGGCGAAAAGAGGCTTGTAGTGTAGGGTTCTATAATAGAGCTCCCTCTCTATTAGTGTGCAGCACTTCTCCACTTTATATGAATTCGAACTATAAATATGATTTATGTAAGATAGGTAAAAATGTAAGAAAATATAAAAAGTTACTTGTTGCCCTCGTTATAATTAACAATGTTATTATTTTTATATACTTAAGAGTCATCCATTTTTATATTCAAGTACGTATTAGAGTTAATTAGAGAGCTTTTAATATTATGAAATAGATATTCCTAATGATGAAAAATAGGAAAACACTTTAATAAAGAGGATAAAGCATGACTTGATTGCTTTATAACGTCAATACAAAAGTATTTAGAAAAAATAATTTTCTCTTGGAAATTTAATCTTAAAAAGACCTTTTAATTATTATTTTTGCTTCAGAGCTTACCGAAGATAATGGAAGCATTGTGTTCACTTTTGAGAACGAAAAAATGTTATGTCTCCGATTTTAAAAATTCCAAGACAGAAATCCGTTTCAGACACCAGGAAACATTTTTGGACTCGTGTTTGTCTGTTGGTCTGTGTGTCCATGAATTCTGAAACGTGTGTCGACCGATTTTAATGACATTTTTGAGACATGTTCATTTTACAAATGCCCAGGACGAGTTCGTTGGACAACGTTATCCGTCTAAGCGTTCACGCGCAACGCTCGCGTAAACGTGAACTTCAAATTGAAAATTGGAATTTTAAGTCGGGAAAATTTATTCATTGACACAAACATTTTTTTTCAAATACAATTTTTTAGTAAAACCAATAGCGACACCGCTATGAAGAGTAAGATCGCTAAAACTATTATGTAATAATAGTTTTTACACAATAAAGTAATATTACAACAATGTTGTATAACATTAAAGTACATGATTGGATGCGAGGAAGCTATGTGCCACACTAATTGGCAGTCTATTTTTTTTTTTTTAATTTGAATAAAATCAATAGCAAAAGTCTAATTTACTAAAGAAGACTGTATCATGCTATTAGCCGGACCAGAAACCATGTCAAAACACAAATCTGTAGTCAAAGAAAAAAAGCGAGAGCAAAAACTAACTTTGAACAATTCTCTAATAAAATTTTGAGTACTTACAGATTATATAATGCAATCCTCATCTTCTTCAAAGTTTACTATTTAGGATCCACAAGCTTAGATCATTAGTCCTTTAATAAATCACAGCTACGGATTATCAAAAAATTTGGAATAAATACCCTGACTTAACTTCTTTGGACCACATTGTTTACTGTCAACTCCTTTGGACTAAACATTCGTCAAATTTAAGATGGTTTATAATAATTTGTATGTTGTTCATTAATAGTGTATTATCAGCATTAATAAGCTACAATAACTGTTCAATTCTATATTAAGTATATTTTAATAGCCAACCACCATAGTTTGTTTATATTACAATAGTTTGAAGGTGTTAAATGACATACATACGTGTAAGTTGACTTATGCTCTTTATACTTAAATTAGATATCTCATCAGAGAATGTACAAAGGCGTTAAATTTGCTTAAACCCGTTATACTTGGCTCTACATACTTCTTACAAATTTAACCCTTATGTATAATGCTCGATATTTATTAACAAAAGAGGCTAGAATTACCTCCTTTATACCATTCTGTAGATAATTTTTGATTTCAAACAGTGAATAAAAAATGTTAAACATTTTTGGACTTAACGCCTTTTTGGTTGGAATCTCTGAGACGCGGACGTCTCATATCATACTGATGAGTATACATTATACATCGAGTAAATTAGTAATGTATAGATGATCTCACGCCCTGTAATAATCTAACTCTGTGTTGGTTAAGGCGTACAAGAAAAAAGAATAAGAATATCATGCTTAACCACGGAAGGTGTTATTTTACAGGCATTATCCGTAAGAAGAAGGTGCAGTTTATAACAAACGTGTAGGTCGTAAGTATACGAAATCTACGCTGAACCGACTGCTGCGGTCGAAAAGAGTCTAAAAGGTTGAATCAGATCCCCTCGATCTAACCACGAAATTAATTAACTTTCTTAGAAGAGTGATAAAGAAACCAGAGCTATATATATACGAGTACAATACAGATACAGTGTGTCTTAAGATAGAGTAGTTAAGTTTTTATAAATGCATTTTACATACTGTACTTCCGACTGTGCAATATGTAAATTCAATATGCTTGAGGAGTAGTATCTTTAGTGGAACTATAAATATCTAATACTAATACCTAATAATAATAAATACCTATAATCTTTTGTTGTAGGATAAAAAATTTGTAGGGTGGGAGATAATCTGACAAAACTAAATATTACAAATTGCAAGATAAAAAGAACTTTTTATATACTACGTTTTTAAATTTTCTTAAACCGTGCCATCGATATATTTGAAATAATATAATCGATATATTCCATGTTTTGCTGTCATTTAATGTTTATCTCTTATTTTTAAAAATCATAAATTTGAAACCTGTTGAAATACAGATTGTAAATATTATGGGATATGACAAAACAAATAAAATAACTTGCGGATTTTTTTGCTGAAAACGAATTAAATTCTGCTAAAATAGGACTAAACGTATTAAAATAATGCATTGTCATCGTGTTCTGAGCTGTTCTGAAAGTTTCAAATGTCTAGCTACTCGGGATGTTAGTTAGAAATCGATTGCAAGATTTGTATCGGACAAACAAACAAACAAACAAACAAGAAACCAAGTTAATAATAACGTATAAGTTTATAAAAAAAAGTTAATAAAAATATATTATTTAAAAGAGACAGGATACTTCAGCCAAAAAATACTAAATAGTTATTTATTTTATTTAAAAAAAATAAAAAAATAAACTATGCAGCGAAAATTTGAAAGGATAGTAGAAAGAGGATTCTATCGTTTGTTGTTTTCTGGGGACGGGGGTACCAAACAGGATTCTTGCTCCCGGCGACGGAAAACCTAGATCCATCCGTTAGTTAAGGCGCCATCGAAGAATTAAGGTTTCCCTCTGTCTATCACTTTTTAGTGGGCACAAAGTAAGAAGTTTAATCCAATTAATCACTAATATAGCATTATTCAAGCACATTAAATTATAATACAAAAGATTAAAAATGTTAAACACTGATGTAGACAACAAAATTTTAACACCTTTTAAATAGATTTTGGTGCATTCCCCAAATTATAACACTTTATTGTTTCATTTAAAATTTTAAATGTTTGTAGGTATTTGAATGACGCCAAACTGTTTTACGGAATTCTTTACCTTTGAGATAAATAACATTTAACAACAAGCTACAATTTGGGTCTGGATATTCTTAATTACTGTGTGAATACCGTTGCTTCGATTTCTATGTTCTATTCCAGTTTTCATTTTTGGATTAATTATCCATGTCTTTCATTTCCAACCACCAGTTGTGTATTGACAATCAATTTTCTGTCATTTTCACTTTCAAATAACGGGGGTTAACGCCCTGTATGACTGAAAAACAAGGATGTTAAGAAATGGCTTCGGAAAATACTATGTCATTCGGTATTTATTATTTATCGCTACTGGGCTCTATTAGGCTAAATTAGTAGTATCACCCAGATTTGGTAAAACTTACTCCTAATGAATAAGAATGAAAGAATAAAATTAACCAGAATTATCAAACCACATTGTTTATACACCACTTCCACTTCATTATTTCGTTGTTCAGTACACACTGATAAATTGAATCTGATATCGAATGTGATAACTAATAAACTTCTTGCTCTACATTCGTAAAAGGTTCCATTGTTTAATAGGTTTTAGTTTTCTGTTTTTCAGAAGTAGATGGGACATGAAGTTTGCTTCGCTTGCCGGTATCATGTCGGGGGTTGTTATCTGGTGTAACGGGCAGGCAGGAGAGAGCCTCAGAGCCTGGTATAAAGGTTACTGACCCAGCTCACTTTCCCGTCTCCCATCCCTTTCTATTCCTCCCACGAGTAAACACCCGAAAAAACATACCTTTCTTCATAATATGGAGGTTGATGCCGATGCCAGTAGGACCTAGCAATTACCAACTAGCATTTTTGCTTCTCAGCTTACCGAAGGTAATGGAAGCAATATAAACGCTCTGATCAACGTAAATTTTTTTATGTGTCCACTTTTAAAAATTCCAAGACAGATATGCGTGAAATATATAATGGAACATTTTTGATCCCGTGTCTGTCGCTCAATATTTGCGAACCAAGATATCTTACAAACTATTCGTACGATTTTAATACAATAATTTATATGATAGGTCAAAATTAACCCATTATTTGTTCCATATAAGTTTCATAAAACATACCTATATTTTCAAAAGTACTTATTTGATGTTTACGGAATTTTGATGTTTGGTCGAAAGTAGCTCGCAGATAGCTACAGATTAATTTTAAAAGAGTTCTCTCATTAAATTTTGCTGAATTAATACTTTTATCCATGTAAAAAATCAAAATATGTTTGAAAGTTTTTTTTAAGTGTGGATCACTTAAATAAATTTGAAAATAATAGGATGTGAAAGCATGACATCAATAAAGCGGATATGATGCGAGTAAGCCATGTGTTGCAGTTACACTAATCAGCAGACTATTTTTTTTAGTTAGTTGGTGACAAATCTCTAGATTATTTTAACGTTCCCTTAAACTGTCCTTCACCAGCTCTTTCTTGCTCGACCTCATCATCTAGCCTCTTACATGCCAGTGCGTTTTTTGATAAAGCCTCGACAATCATACATACATATTACATAGTAGTTTTCTAAGAAATCTCATCCTAGACTGTCCTCATTAAAATTTCTTCGCAAAGAGACAATCCCTTGACTTAATCCTCGATAGGGGACTGTAGTCAAGAAAAGAAGATATATACATATATATATATAGGTGAAACCAAAAATTGGTTCTGCCTACCTAAATCATCCTTTGCAGAACAAGCCACATGTAGGCTTATGCCAAGACAGTTTAACCTGATGATAGCAACCTTTTCCACTTTTCTGGAGCAGATGTCGATAAATAGGGAAGGGATGAAGAAAATGCAATTAACTGGGTAAGATCTCCATTTACCGTTTCCAATCCTATTCTTTAAAGACTTCATGGGCACTTAAAACTCAGGTAGCCTGTATAGCCTATACAGCCTACAGAATACAAGAGTACCTAATAGGACACAATAGCCTAACGAAGTTGAGGGAAAAAACACCACACAATGTACCAACACATGTATGCATATAAATGCTATAAGATAGTTCTAATATCGTCAGTTTGACAACAAACCTGATGGAAGTTAGAGAAATAAAACTCCCTATTAACCTCCCAATATTTAAAACCAAAAAACGTAAGAATATGGGAATATGGGTTGTAATAAAAAAAAAAAGTCTGCCAAATTAGTGTTGCACATAGATTTATCGCGTTTTTTATCGCGCTCAGGGTTCAGTTTCTTGAAAACTTTAAAAAATTTCATTAGTCAAATACTCTTATTTTTCTTTTGGTTGTATGCAGACTATGTATTTAGACAGTCTAGAGACTTGGTCGCTTACATACACTTGAATGCCTTGTTCCTCAATAGTTACACATACGGCTGACCTTGCTCAAATCGCTGCAAGCACAGTCCTAATAATAGAAAATCAAGAGACGCGAAGGAGGAAACTTTGGTAGAGGTGTGCAATTTTTAAAGAAAGACCTTGTTTCAATTGCAATTAACTGTTAGCGCACTGAAAGTAGAAGACAGCATGGGTTTCCAAAACTTCTCTCGTTTGACCCAAAGTGAGTATTGCTTCAGCTTTTAGGCATAAGCATAAAGAAAAAAGAATGTAGAGGTAGAGAGATCCATGCCACTATCTCTGAGAATGGCAGGTACACTGCGTTTTCAACAACAAAATTGGGGACATTGTCCGGCGTGGGCAACATTGTTTATCAATTGTCTCGTGCCTCCCATTTCAAATGGGAGTTAGTTTCTGCCATTTTGTGAAACAACAAAAGCGTGCAAACAGACATAAATTTGTCTCTCGACTCTCGACTGTTTATATACACTTGCACGATTTGTATTAGACACTGTCTTGATACAAATATCGCTCTCATTTGTATACTTGTGTGTTCTAGGCATTGACCTAACATCAGAGTCATAATTTGAATGCGGCCGAAGGGGAACTTAAAAATATTTGAAGATTGTGTTACTTACTACTTTTTACTGTTGCCAGTACATCAGTTTCCATAGAACCAAATAAACTATTATAACAAATTAGAATTGCTATAGAAAATGTAATGAACGTACTTGTACGTTAGATTTTTAAAATTTATAAAGAGAAATACGTTTTTTGAAATATGCAGTAAGAAAAAAAATTCTATTTAGCATTCACACCATGCAACAGTTTAACTCCAAGATATTTGCGAAATAAAAATTAAAATAAATACAAATAAAAACCTCTAAAACTCTGAAACAGATTAAAAAAAGCGAAACAGGTTGATAAATCTGCTGGTTTTCTGTCATGAATAATAAATAAAACAGATTATCTATATGTATATCAGTGTTCCAAGCGTAGCAGGAAGTTGGCACTTGGTCAAGAAGAGTTGGCTTCAGATTGAAACGCAAGCAATACCTACTCTAACAACTCATCTTTTATTTCATTACAAATCTCAATTGTCATCATTAAACAATATAAAAATAAAACAATTACTTTTACAACTGAAAATTCAATTGCAATTAACTGTTAGCGCACTGAAAGTAGAAGACAGCATGGGTTTCCAAAACTTCTCTCGTTTGACCCAAAGTGAGTATTGCTTCAGCTTTTAGGCATAAGCATAAAGAAAAAAGAATGTAGAGGTAGAGAGATCCATGCCACTATCTCTGAGAATGGCAGGTACACTGCGTTTTCAACAACAAAATTGGGGACATTGTCCGGCGTGGGCAACATTGTTTATCAATTGTCTCGTGCCTCCCATTTCAAATGGGAGTTAGTTTCTGCCATTTTGTGAAACAACAAAAGCGTGCAAACAGACATAAATTTGTCTCTCGACTCTCGACTGTTTATATACACTTGCACGATTTGTATTAGACACTGTCTTGATACAAATATCGCTCTCATTTGTATACTTGTGTGTTCTAGGCATTGACCTAACATCAGAGTCATAATTTGAATGCGGCCGAAGGGGAACTTAAAAATATTTGAAGATTGTGTTACTTACTACTTTTTACTGTTGCCAGTACATCAGTTTCCATAGAACCAAATAAACTATTATAACAAATTAGAATTGCTATAGAAAATGTAATGAACGTACTTGTACGTTAGATTTTTAAAATTTATAAAGAGAAATACGTTTTTTGAAATATGCAGTAAGAAAAAAAATTCTATTTAGCATTCACACCATGCAACAGTTTAACTCCAAGATATTTGCGAAATAAAAATTAAAATAAATACAAATAAAAACCTCTNTATACCTGGTTCCACTAAAATAACTAATGTTTGACATTTATATCCAGAAGGGAGAAAAAGTTATGTTTTCAGTAATTACAGTTTATATAGAGAGAGCAAAGTAAGACCTTTTCTTCCCTGAACAAATAAATAATCAAAAACTAGGCAGAAAAAGAAGGATTGCCAACTTAATTAATAACGCAGAGAATAAATGACTAATGTAATGAAGTCGTTGAATTCAGGTTGGCAACACTGTTTCCCTCTCTTTTGTGAGTTGTGCTTATCGTTGATTTGTTTATACCTGCATCTAAAATAACCTAAATAACATTTTATTTGCGTTTTATTGCAATTTTTATTAGTTTCAAAATGTGAATTTCTTTTATTTGCAATTAAAAGTGCTATCATTGTTTATTATCAATATCCAATATAACACGCACTGATAAAATATTCAATGTACCTCAGGAGTAAATTGCTCTAATTCTCTGGCGTTAT
The DNA here is from genome assembly GCA_001010745.2 of Gerris buenoi. Lineage (NCBI taxonomy): Eukaryota > Metazoa > Arthropoda > Insecta > Hemiptera > Gerridae > Gerris > Gerris buenoi. The sequence continues at coordinate 418,032 of KZ651151.1, read as the reverse complement.
TCCCTCGGCTAGGCCTCGGGATTTAGGGACCATGGTTCTTTCGGCTTTGCCTCAAGAACCAACTTAGACGCAAAGGGAATAATGGCTAATGACTTCTTCTTCTTCTTTCTTTTACTTCCTTGATGCATAAATAACTTTTAAAATATAATTACTATTGAGAATGGAAGAATTTTTGCAAATAAAGAGTCTTATAAGGTAATCTAATTAATTGAGATTAAGATAATGCGCTGATAAATATTGAATATTAATTGCTCTAAGATTAGTCCACTATGTTCTTATTGGTAACAATAGATTAGTTTACTTGCACCAAAATCTATCACTCACGAGATGAAATTTATGCTTAATTCAGTACAATTATTACAACAGAAGATTATGCGTTGGTCATCGATCTATGATCATTAAAAATTACATCACAATATCATGCCAGGAATAGGATGTTCCTTTAAATGTGATGATGATGCGATGATTCCTTTGATGCATCCTTTGAAAACCATTACTCAATTTTATTACCCTCTAAAATGAAGATCAGATGTTAGATTGTCCTGCATCCTGCAGCGTTGAAGCACACGGGCATAATTCCTATCTTTTTCTAAACAGTCATTTACAATGTACATGCACAAGAATTAGTTGTTTCAGCCAAGAGTTGTGTGCTGTTGCGAAACGGAAGTATTTCATACCGAGATTTTAACGTTGTATCCCACTAGTTGAAACCCCCAAAGAGTCTTGTAGTCGTATTGATTTTGTGATATAGTGTCACCTTCCAGGAAGTTCAAGAAATTTTTCTAAGGGCGGCAACGAGTCCCTTACTTCAGCAAAAAACTTGGGACGTGTCTACTAAATAACATATCCGTAATAACTTAACTACAAACATCATTTATCCTTCTAAGACCTTAGGTTCCATTCCTGATTTAAGTTATCATTTCTGTACTGACAGAGAAGATAACTCAATATGGCAGTTTTTCAAATTAATATTATTTGTTATCAAGCCCCAATTCTTTTTAAAGAACAGTTGTTAAGAGAAAATAGAATGCTTTCTTAAACTATTATTTCACAAAAGGGAATTCCTCAGCAAAAGAATGTTCTGACACTTGAGATTAAGTTACTTTGTTGAATTCTTCGCGGGTTTAAGTTACTCCGCTTTTATTTACGGGATGGCAGTTTGCTTTAATTAGTTGAAAGCAGATGCTCATTTGTCTATAAGCTCATTTTCTCAAAGTGCACTCCTCTCAACACTGGAAATACGAGTATTCGCATCTCTTTTTAAGAAACCGATGTTGTTATTTTCTAAAAGGCAACCAGAATCATACATGTTTGAAAATCAATAGGTGCAATTGAATCTTTTTTTTAAAGAAACGAGAAAATCTTTTATTTTAAGTTAGTGTGTCGAAAGATAAGGTTTTAAATTAGTTCTGTATGCATTTCTCCGTAAATAAAATTCCATATTTCAAAACCAAAGTAAAAAGATTTTATTCCTTACATGTACAAAAAAATTTCTACTTACAACTCAGTATTTAAGTACAATGTCCCTATCATGAAATTTATGATGCATGAACACTTGACAATGTATGCTACTAACGTTTTTTAAACGTAATAAAGTATTCTTTTTTTATACAAGGTATATAAGTGACAAACTAATTAACTAATGCAAATTGTACAGCTGATGAGCAACACACTAATCACATATTTCATCCATTACTTATATAGCAGCAGTAGTATTGTATAAGCTCAATGGCCACGTAGAGTTAGTCTAGTTTTATAAGTGACAAATTAGAGGTATCGTTGATTTTAGAGGGTTAGAAGAAAGCAGTTTTTCTTTTAGAATTTACTTTTTTACTATTTACAATTTTTTTACATTTGGTCCGCTAGGAGCGCTGATATTATTTTATATAAAATTTATAACTTCTATCGGCGCAATATGGTACTACAATGAATACAAGTGAAAACAAATCTACCTCCTATCACATTCTATCTCCCTGGTATGATATTGAAGAGCGTCACATTTTTCATTTCGTTTTACCCGTGAAATTTCTTCTTACCCTAGAGCTAAAACATCTATGTTAGAAGTTATATATTTTCTCTGAACAAAAGTGATCCCGTAATTTACATTTTGATATCGCGATGTTTGTACAAAAAATGGCTACTTACTACTCAGTTTTCGAGTAAAATTCCCCTATGTTACAATGTATCGTGGGAAAAATAAATTTTCATTTAAATAAAATGTANAAGCACACAAGAGGGGGGGGGAGCGGGGGAGGGGTTGAAAATAATACCGACACAGGCCGGCCCGGATTTTTTCCTATAGAATTAAATCCATTGAATTGAATTATGGTTCGTACATTCACCCTCGGGTCGGATATTAGACGATGGAAATGAATATATTGAATTGAATTAGGGTTCGATCATTACCCTGGGCCAAGTCAGCCAGGATTTTAGCCGATGACATTGAATCCATTGAATTAAATTAGTGTGAACATGACCGGCCCGAGTCGGCGCGTATTTTAGCCGATAGAATTAGTAGTAGTATATCACCCTGCTACGTCTGCGATGCCACAAGGATCACATCTTGGGCCCGTATTTTGTTCCTGATCATGATAGATGAGTTCCTCAGGCTCCCCTTAAACGGAATTGCTCTTCCGATGATGTTACTTCTTTTTTTTAAGGCTTGCTTTAATGATGAACTAATTCTTCAAATTAATCACGTTAATGAATTACTTTTCGCTTGATTCTATTGCAAATAAATGTTATTAAATACAACTAAAACAGAGAACATAAACTTTTCTCCAAAGTAAATTGTTGAGTTTCTTCAAGTCTTCAGTACCAAAAATTAAGTGTCACTGAAGTACCACTTTACGACATGTAGTGAAGTAAATTGTCAGTGTCCTTGTTCTTATGTCAATACAAAGTATCTGTGTATCATTATTTGATTATTAATACTTTCATTATGATAAACCATCTCAGACTTCTAGTTTAGGAATTACTTTATTACATTCTAAAGGTTTACTAAAATTATTTAAAGTAAAGATTAAACTGTATAAATGTTGCAGTAGATATGCGGCTATGCCATTATATAATTCCTTAATTAACGGTAATATAAATGTAGATTTATTAAAAACAGAATTAAATAGGTTCAATAACATAAATATTTGATAAAATGATTTCCTATAACTAACTATCTTAACCTGTAAATTGTCTTATGAATCATCCACTAAATTTTCCTATCCCATACATATTTTTTTCTCTTTCCGAGTATGGGGTTTGAAATTGAAATTAGAGATAAAGATAGAAATTTCAAGATCTGAGGTTTTTAAGAATATTCATATCATAGAATATCATATCTAGTGGAATTTTGTTTAGTTTTACCCCAAAAAATATTTAAGAGCCTGTGTAACTATTTAACTAGAAACATTTTAACGCCTTAATAGTCGGGCTTTGCAATGAATAAAGCAATTAAATTTTAATTTTAGAAAAGAAATAAACTAACATCCTCAGCCGACGCATTATTGAATTATTACTTATGCTAAACCCACATTTTATTCTTCAAGGCCATTATGATTTCTCACAACTAAGTTTAAATTTATTACTCTCTGTAAAATAATTAAAAATTTAATGCAATTATCAGAACAGCGTTTAAGAAAAATAATGTTGTTTTTTTTTAACCATCACAATACTTTTTAAGGAGCCAAAGGAGATAATTATCATTGGGGTGCCATTGATCTTTACTCTCAAGGATACGTACAAGATTTTATCTATAGAAGGGAGAAAGAAATGATCGATGATTTTAATTTTAAATTATTTTATTAATCAAAAATATTTTAACATATTTTAAACTCAAAAAAAATAAAATAGTTAAATATAATATTAACAATTCTCTAAATAAGTTTAATCACGTTTAATTATAGAAAGTAATTATTTTAAATTCAATACTAGGCATATTTATATGGGAGAATCAGCTGGTAGCTGAGTAATATATTGAACAGTATTGCCAACAGATGTTTATTCATAATATGTACTATTTTATCAACATTTAGAAATTATGATTTCATCTTTAACCTGTTTGTTTGTTTACTAATGAATCGCCATGACAACCGTTATGGAGATTACATTATAAAGATGGCAGTCTAGATTTAGATATTAAACAAAAGTTAATAAATGAAATTGTGTATTTAACAACCATAACCTTACTTGCTTGTGCTTTACTTAGGGTAACACTGGAGGGAATCATGAGAGTTCGTGATTCCCTTATTTTCCATTACTCCCTCTTCAACATGACTGGGTGCAATGAATATTTTTGCTCTCTGTAAACTAGGGAGAAAAGTTCCCTTTTTCTCCCTTCTGGAGATAAAATAATATTTAGTTAGTGAATTTTGGTATTCCGTAATATTTCCACTTTGATCTCTTCAAATAAGTTATAATAACAAACACGAAAGTTGTGTAATAAGTTTTCATATACATAGTTCGGTTTTCCGGTGTAAAATCTCAAGTATAATTTGTCGGTAGTTGTTATGAATGTTTTTATTGCAAGTAATGTTGTAATAATGACTAAGAGAAAAAAAATAATGTCTACAATAAGGTTGGTGTTTTGTTGGTATAAACTTTTATAAATCTAACATCGTTCTTAGTTATTGAATTTAATTTCCTTCCACATACAATTTCCTAGAAAACTTGTATTTTTAAAGTATGCTATTTTTGAAATAAGTCAGTTTTTGGTTTAAGATAGCATTTACTTTACGGTTAGTTTCTGTGTTTAAGTGAAAACTATCCAGTTTTTGAAGGATACTTATTTTCAAACTTTTAGTTTTCTTAACTCTTGAGGTGACTCGATCATCACCTCTACTCGTTGTTTATTTTCTATAAGCAATATTGTATTATATTAAGTTTTTATGGTGTTTTGCACGTATAATCTTGACTCTTTCTAAATAAGTACTCCTTCCATCTCTCGTATTAAAAATAATACCTCCAACTTAATTAATAATACGCACAGTTCTTCTATTCCATTTAAATGCATGATATTCTTACATTATCAGTGAGTGTATAATAACTTAAATATTTCATTACGTTAAGTTATAAAGAAAAAGAGTAAATCTTCAACTAATGATTTAATTACTTTCAGAAGTCCGATTTTCATCGCTTATGTTTAAAAGTCTTCGTATTTCCTCGCAAAAAGTGGAACAATGCTTAATTTATGCATAATTCCATGTTTATTTGGTAAAAGGCGGTTTGAAATAAGACCGTTTAAATAGTAAATTAATATTATTAAATATTTTTAACTACTATTGATTACTAAATATGAACATTTTATCTCTTTAGATGCGTAGAAAGTGATCATATTCGTACTTTAATTCATTGCACATGCGTGTTTCATAATTCCTCTTTCGTTCCGGCCTAGTGAGGAAAAAAAAAAAAAAAAAAAAAAAAAATTCACCTTAACGCATGATTAGCGAGTTTGAATACTTTTGTCAAAACTATTTTGCTGTTTGTGTAATTAAATGTTTTCATCGAGTGTTTAGTGAAAAACAATAATTATTGATTGATTTATGTTATTAATACGAAAATGAGGAGAATAATACTGCTCCCGAAATAATTAGGCACAAAATACAACTAAAATAAATTAATATCAATTTATCAAAAGAGAAATACGAACTTACATACTGGAAGTTTATTAAATATTTTTCTTCTGTATTTATTATTAAAATCCAACAATCGTAGATTAAGTACGGTAGGCAACTCGTGCGAAAACTGCATTTTGCTTTGCTCGTGTGGTTTTACTACCTTCGCTGTCACTCGGGTACAAATTCTACACTCGCATGCAAAATGCTACTTTCCGCACTAGACGCGTAATTTACTATTATTCTAATTATTTGATTGACTGCCCACAATATTGTACATACTTATATCGATCAGACGATCTTTGCTCCTTTCAACTTTCTTAAATGACAAGTACATAGACAAAGAAAAGAAACATGAGTTATTGATTACAAAAAAGTATGGGTCGGGTGTGGTTCTTGGAGGTGTTAGTGGTTGATGGGGGAGTCTGCAGGTTCGGAAATATCTGGTGATACCTGTTATCAATGGATTATTTACGTAATATTTTACTACTTATTATTGAATTGAATTTAATTCGTTTAATAGAAACATTTAAATAATCTCACGTGATTTTCCTATTTTGCATTTTAAGCATTTAATTCTAATAAGAATAGGAGAACTCGTTTGTAAAATTACATTAGATATAAGTTGTTATTTAGCGTGCTATAAAGTGGTGAGAGTATTGCATGAGGGCGGAACGAGGTGGGAGGCAGCTATATTGGTCTAGGTCAGGGACTGAAGGAGAAGGAGGCAAGGCTGGAATTATTGAAAGCCAAAGGAAGGAGTGTTAAGTGCCGGACTATCTGCAAGCCTAGGGAGCTTCACTCTCTCGGACTTAGGGATCGATGCTTTAGCCTACCTCCTTACCCTTCAGACCGGGCGACTTAATTATCTCAGCCCTAACACAACTTAGCCTCCCTCCTTCACGTACTTCAGAACTCCCTCCCCTTTCATTCAGACCTTAATTTCATCCTTTTTTTTGTAGGAAAAAAGTACTCTAATAGAGGAAAGTAGGGTGAAATTACGAAGCCTCAATTATTCTCTTATCTCGTTACTTATTATTTTCTTAAAGTAAATTATCTTTCAAACATCCACCTGCTTAATTGAGTTATTTCGTGAATGTTAAATTTGTAGCTGAACTTACCAAGCTCAATTAGTGTGGTTGATTACAATATTCTATCACTTTACATAATATTAATGCACTTATAACATAAAATAAAAATATTTTGTTAAAGCCAGATTCTTTGTTTAAAAATGGGCATACCTCTAACGATTTCACAGTAAATAAACCTGTTAAATGTTGAAGTATCAGATCAAAAAAACACATTTTTAATATAGATCAGCTCTTGATCACTCTAATTTGTCGTATTAGGTTTGTGTTAATTATTGTGTTATATCCTGTGACAGTTAAATGACCAAGTTTTATAGTTACACTTATACTTTTTTCCCGGAAAAAATCTAGTACCCAAGATATTGATGAAAATATATCTGATTTTTTTTTTTAAAATGGAAAACAAATAGTAAACAACCTCATATTTAACCCTTTTTAAATATTTATATCAATTAAATGAGGTATTATATTATCATGGGATTTAAATACAGTATCAATATCTAGAAGAGAAAGTATTGTTCGAATTATCAAACCAATTTTTTTATTTTGTTAATGTGATAATACCTACTCTCTTTAATCTTATATTTAGCATTCACACTCATTAAGTTAATAATCTTGTTACATTTACAAAGCAACATTATAGGTGGTAACTTAAAATAACAATTATATAAAACACTAGTCTTCACCCCTCGCTCCGCGCGGGGCTCATGCTAAGTATTAGCGGTTATGTTTCCAATTAAAATATAGACCTAGCAATTAAATTAGATACATAGTTTTGTCTCTTTAGGACTATATAATACATCATTTAGTTCATATTTAAGAATAAAATACACTCCAAATCATAGTTTGGAGTATATTTATATACATACATAAAAAAAATAGCCAATCGAAACGAAGTAATCTATATACATAAAATCCAAATACCAGTCACTGACTGACTGACACATCACGATATCTCTGAAACCACTGGATCTACGACCATGAAATTTTGTAGGTGTGTTCCTCTTAACTCCTAGGTGCTCGCTAAGAAATATTTTAAAAATCCGCCATCTTGATTCAAGATGGCGGCCATTTATATACAAAATTCGACAAGACGATATCTCCGGAACCAATTGTACTAGAACCTTGAAATTTAGAAGTTAGCTTCCTTTTATGAAATTAGTAACTTTTGATAAATAGTTTACCAATCGGGCATTTTGATTCAAGATGGCGGCCATATATATATAAAAGTCAACGAATGTATGTATGTTCGTTATACAAATCTACAGTTGTAGTCAGATCTTGATGAAAATTTGCACAATTGGCCTACAAAGCAAGGGGAAAAAAACTATCAACATGAATTTTCGAAATTTAATTTTTGTACACAGGGGTACGGGGTACAAATGTCAAAGTAATGAATACCCTTCATGATGCATATCGTTGAAAAGCTCTTTTAGAGTACAGTAATTGTTGTTATGTACAGTTTTATCATATTTTCACTTAGGAGGGGGGTAAAATTGAAAAATATAGCTATATCTTATATAAAAAGAAGAGTATCAGTATGATGGTATGTCTTTTATCCTAATTTGATGAATATTTACACACTTTTTCTTCAAAACAAGGTGAAGGTCACTGCCTACATGAGATTACGAAATTAAAATTTTGGTACACAGGGGTACGGGGTACAAGTAATGAATACCCTTCATCTTCATGATGCATATCGTTGAAATGCTCTTTAAGAGTACAGTAATTGTTGTTATGTACAGTTTTGTCATATTTTCATTTAGGAGGGGGGTAAATTTAGGATATTTGCAAATTATCTTATCAAAGAGGAGGTGGATATAAGTAGGAGGGATAGAATCTAGATATTCTCGCATAGTAAAATAATTTTTATGCTTTCCTGCGGTAGTTTATAAACTTATCAAATAAAAAAATACACCGTAGCGAAGCACGATCCAGCTAGTATAGTAATAAAAAAACGGTGCTTAAAAAAAGATAAAATAATTGAGATAATTTAATGCAATTTGTTGACAATACTGATAAAAAAACATTGTGACCTCTCGGGTGATCGAACCAAGGACCCTTTAATTTTTTGATTGATTTTTGGGGCCTTCCGCCCAAATTTGTTTAGCGAGCAGGTTAGGGAAGTATAAATAGTATATTATGTTACTAGGCTGTGAAGTGAGTTTTTTCTTTACCGCGGCAATTACATTTACTCTCGAGCGAAGCGAGACAGGACGTAAAAAATTTTTCTTTACTCCCAGGAGCAATGAAAAGATTTTTTAAGTCCACGTAACGAAAAAATTGATTTTAGCTTTGTTTTCTAGGCTCTAAAGTTACTATTTCACAGCCTACCACGGAAAAATGTTATTTCATAATATAATAACAATAATATATTTGCTTAATAATCTTCTATACCCTAAGTAGAACGGTACTTCATTAGATTGTTACTCCCCTATGTTGTTTTAGAATATAAATGACTTTAGAGTAAATGACTATTTAATTTATAATCAATTAAAAAAAAAAAAATGTTTAGTCCAATGTACTTTGGGACAACGGGATATCAAACTTGATTTTTTATAAGGGGAGTAACAGTCTAAAGAAGAATATTCCGTACACCATCTTTAAATTGTTACTCTCCTCAGTATTTCTTCTAAGGGGAATAACCCTCTAAAGAAGTGCCAAAAAGACTTGTGTACAGGTCCGTGATGTTTTTTTAGGTTAGGCAAGATCTTTCACTTATATGATATTACAACATAAAAATAAAAATAATAATTTGATAAACAAGGTATAAATTTCATACTAAAAATTTTAATTAATTTCTGTTTCATTTGTTAAACTAGTTTAACAAAGTCTGTTTATTAATTAAAGAAAGTGATTTCTCAAAATATTTATCGCCAGTGATATAAAAAGCAATTAAATTTTGCAAATTAGGAGCAAAATATCGTAAAAAGTTAGTTTTTATTAAAACCCCTGAAAACTTCATTTAAAAAAAGATTATTGAAAGTTAAAGAGAGAAGCAACCAAATATAGATAGAAATTTTACAATATAACCATCTAAACTGTTAAAAACTTAATTAATTATTTTAAGAATATTAGTACCTATATACCTTTAATTAATTAACACAGAATAAAAACTATAAAACAGCACTCTCAGGGTAAAAAGTTTGAACAAACTTTCAGACAACCTTGTGAACGACATAAACAAAAAAGTAAGAAGGAAAATCGCTAGAAAAGTAATAGAGAGATTATCAGTGGGATTACTTCATAAAACGAAAACAGATAATTAATTAATTTTTCAACTTTTAGAGTTTTTACCTCTTATACTTTGTTTTAATTATTTATTAAAAAAGTATATCTCGAGATTGTAAAAAGGCTGAATATTTAAGTTAGATTTGTCTCAAGGTTATTTGAAATTATCTTCTGCTCATTATTTCCATAAGTTATTCATTTCGTGTTCATTAATAAATGTCTAATAATATATGTATATATCTTGCATAGTAAAAAAAGGTGTTTATAACTAATGAATGTGTAATTATGTATTTGGAAAAAGATAAATAAAGCAAAAATGTTTTATTTTTACATTGTTGTGTAATTTCTCATTGCTCACGCTATTAAAACAGTACATCCTTCAAAACGTAATCTCAAATTTGATACGTACATAATATACCTTACACGATTGCATGGTTCATTATGTGGTTTGAAGGTAGTTATCACATTTCAATCAATTTCAATTGTTTATTTTTTTTTGAGGTCGTAAAGTCGACTTAACTCTGAGCGATCACTTAAGGTATAGATGCAACAGTAACAAACTTTTACTGCTATTGGCTTCTGCATATGCTACTATACTTAAGAGATCTGATGTATAATGTAAATGTATATAATATTATGAACATTACGCTAATGTTTTCGATAAAAGGTGATTTAATAAATAAAGTTCCTTAACCAGCACAATATTCAAGATGGCGTTCATTTATTTTTAATTTGTTTTAGCTATTTATTATAATAATGTGAAACGATGGGAGGAGGGGGAGGGGGGATTAAAAAAATGGAACGTATGAAAACTCCTGAAAACATGAACATACGAAAATATAAAATTGAAAACAGATGGTGCAAAGATGAATTCAGGGCGTCCTCCGTCCTCCCCTTTAATTTTACACCCCCACATGATGTATTTGTGTTAAGAACATTTTTCAAACGCTGTTTAAAGAAATACTTTTTTGGGCTTCCCTATATTTTTCTGTGTTATATTATAACTGTTACACATAACATAGCACTAATATTTTTAGGTTATTTTACATGACATAAATATTTACAAAGTTTTTTTAAGTTATTTCACATAATATAACACCAAAGTTTTTAGGTTATTTCCCATTCAAAGTTTCAAACTAGGTTATTTTAAATAACATAACATCAATTATTCTTTAGGTTATTTCACATAATATAACACCAAAGTTTTTAGGTTATTTCACATAAGATAACAGCAATGTTTTTAGGTTATTTCACATAACATAACACCAAAGTTTTTTAGGTTAATTTACATTCAAATTTCACATAACATAATAACAAAGGTTTTTGGTTTTTTTTTTGTTTTTTTTTAGGTTATTTCTCATGTAAAGATTCTATCTACTTTTTGAGATCAGGTGCGTTACCCACCAGACAGACAAAAAAACTCGGTTTTACCTACGAACCCTAATAATTGTTTACAGTCTAGCGAATCATTTAATTAAATCAAAAGAGAAAATATAATTTGGAATTAAATATGATTTATTATCATGAAGATAATTATTAGCACCTTGAACATATTAATAACCTGGTAATTTTATTAACTTTCTTATCTCTTCAAATTAGGTTTATATCATTCTAATTCAAATTATAAGTCTGACTCACATAACGAGCCTCAGAAATTAAAATTATTAGTGAATAATGAACCGAACCTTTTTTCTTTTTTTTAACTTTAAGGAACATTAACTTAAATATTAATATTATCTCAGTTCTGAGAAGCTTCTTTTATGATAATCTGGGTCAAATAATAAACTTTTTTTACAAGAGTTAAACAACGAATTAAATTATATTGAAGAAACAACTTAAGAAATGAAAAATTAATTAGGTTCTTTACATAAAGTAATTTCTTTTTTTTTATAATCTTTTCTTTTTATTTGTTTGAACACATTTTTTTCTCGGTTCTTTGGTTTAGAATAATTGTTGGAAGTTTTTCCTTCTTTATGTTCCTTAAGTAATCCTTTATCGTTTTTAATCACTGCTAATTATTCATTAAAGGTGTACTGCTATTCAATTTTTTTTAACTTATTCTATAAAATTAAAAGGAAACTAAAAATTTTGGATAGAATTAATCAGCTTAAAAACTAAATGAAAGCATTTTTATTTTTCCTATTATTACTTTTTAATTAGGAAGTAAATATGTTTTTAGCGCACCACTTTGGTGATAGAAAGTCATTATAATGAGTATAAATACTGAATCATAAATGAGGTCAGTAATATCACTATGAACCTAAAATGCTCACTGGTTCAGATTATAATCTTGACTCCATACATTTATTTTTCTGTACAATTTTATTGTTTTTAGGGTCCGTAGACAAAAGCCAAGGACCCTTATATTTTCCGGCGTGTGCCTGTCTGTATGTCCGTCCGTCGAATGCTCTCACGGCTACACCTTTCGTCCGATGACTTTGAAAATATAATATATTTAAACATGTATTTAAATATATATAAATATTAATATATTGAAAATATAATATATTTTGCATATATATGTATTGTACCTACCCAGACATGTTAAAAATATAGCGACTTATATAACATGTTAAAAATATAGCGAAAAAATAGGGTAAACAAATTTAAGGGTTTTTTTTTTTTTTTTTTTTCGACACCGTGAGGGGTATCATATGAAAGGGTATGTCGAACTGATTACAAAAATATATAATTCTTTGGTTATAACTTTGATAGGGCGAGCGTAGGCAAGTTTGAAGTGGGTGTGAAACGTGTCCCCCCCCCCCCCTCTATCTCGCTTATGTGAGGTGCAAAAAATCTGAACAAATTCCTGAACATTCATCGACCAAAAGTAAAGGTACACTTTTTGGAAAGTTATTTTATTTTTTATTGACAAAAATACGGTTTTTTATAATTATGGTCTTTTCGATGTATTTATTTTATATGGCTGTTTTCCGGTTCAATGGCAATAAAATACTTTATCAGAAGTTTGTTTATATGTTTTCAAAGTAAGCTTTTTAGTATTTTAAATAGGGTACTACTTAAACAATACAGTGTTGCCTACGGACCCTCGCTGTGTGCTGGCTAGCATACACTTACCTGTTTATTTGAATTTTGAGTAACATCATTTTCACAATTTTACCATTTCTGTTCATATCAACGTTAAAACACACTAAACTCTAAAAAGAATATCCATAAATAAAAACGATTTCCGTTAACATTTTCTTAGGTATAATAATAGATAATAACGAGTAATAGAAACACCTTGTTAACAGAGTAATATACTTTTATGAATGGTCCATTCATATATTATTTTAATGGCTACTCAATGTCTAATAAATGAATGAAGAACTGTTTGGAATGACAGATTTACACTCAACCAACAAAGTCAAAGAAACAAAAAATAGAAAAACGAAAGAACGGAAAAAGACAGAAATACACTAAAACACTAAATGAGTAACAGGTGTGGAGTTGGATGAGGATGCGTAAAACCACGTGACTGATTTATGACTGAAATCTTCCGTACACGTGGATTTCCTGTCTGTTCGTCTAAAATTGTGGTCTTTAGAAGATTATGAAAATACTATTTTTGATGAAATGCTTAATTTACTTTAATTTTCTAGCCTTTCATCATCGGCCCAAAATATATACTCGATTGCTTTTAATGTTTTTAGTAAATATTAATGATGTATATTACAAACAAATACATTTTGAATTAAAATAAAATTTAATAATAACAAAGCATTTAGTTTGTTAATAATTAGTTCATTTAATAATTATTAAAGAGTAGTAAATTATTAAGTTAGAACACGCTTATGCTACAATAAAAAAACTGACAGATAAGTTTTGTTTCCAGTACTTTTTAGGGTTTCGTAGATCTTTAACCTACTACTTAGGAGCTTTCATTTGATACCCTCCCCCCTCAATATGTTTAAAAAATAAAGTTTTTGACTAGCTGCACATGTGCGGACTCAAAATTTTAATTAAAAAAAATTGTGAATTCCCTCCGTTGTTTTCATTTCCCCATTATAAGGAATATGCATTAATTATTTCTAAATTCTCATTATATCAATACAGAAGACAACATTTAAAAAGCATTGATAAATTTGTAAGCTACTATTCAGTAGCTTTTATCTGATACCCAACTCGAAAATTAAAAAAAAAAAAATGTGTTTACCACATTTTACAAATTGCGCATGCGCGTATTAAATTTTTATCTTATGTATATATTTCTTCTATGGTTGGGTAAAAAAGTTGTGCCAGTTTTTTTTAAATTTAAGCTCTTTAGCTTAAATGGGCTTCGGGAAAAGTATCTATACGAAACCTTAAAAATGAATAGAAGGCTTATAGGTATTAATGAGTATAGTTACTCATTTTATGAACATACAAAGAACAAATAATTTATTAGTTGTTAGGAAGATGGTAAATTTAAAATGTAAAGAAAAGAAGTTTACAGTTAAACAAAGTGAGTCTGAATAAAGAAAGGAAAAACGATTGCAGTAAAAAAAAAAAAAAAAAATTCCTGTAACTAAATCGCTACCCTACGCTACTATACACTACTGCACGCTTATTTAAAAACATTAATTTAACACTACCCCTTTTCCTGTTTGTACAAAACCTTTTTTTTCTGTTTGTACAAATAACAAAACATATTTGTGTTTGTGTTTTCTCCTATATCTTCCTTAATTGCTTACTGAGTTAAAGAAAATAAAAGGTTTAAGAAATTCAATTAATCTAATGTTAGAAAAGAACACAATAACAAAATTTATTCGTCTTGTTAAATTCTTTCCAATTTAAGAAGATTTTAGGAAAATCTTGTATTTCTAACAATAAAAAAAACTTCGTGGTGTGACATTTCTAGTCACTTCGCAAGTTTATAAACTTACGGTACCTATTATTCTATTGTTATGAGTTTTTCTATTTGTTTCTCTATTCTATTAGTTTATTAGTTGAAAAAGTCTGCTTACCAAATATGTTTCTATCTTCATGTTTTAACCCCTTAACCCGTATTATTACATTGAATATTAGAGAGTAAAATTCCAATATATATACTATTAGAGAGTGCAGTATATTCAATTAAATAGTATTTATTTTTCTTTTAGTCCTGTCAAATGGTAGTTTGGCGGGTAAAAAATACATTAGTTATTTTATTTTTCGTTCTTTATGTTTTTAGGGTGCTGAATCCGATTTTTTCCCCCTGGAGGTTTCTTTTTTCACCCAAATGCTAGACTATTTTTATTTCATTCAATTATATCTAAAATGGATATCGAGTGAACTAGCTTTCAACCCGAAGGGCTAATGCTAGGAATTAATGGCTATACTTCCTATTATCATGTAGGCCTAGCAGTTAAATGAATTTAATTAGAATATACTTTTTTAACACAGTTTCCTTGGTTACTTTGAGAACGAATTCATAAATATGCAATATTTGGCTGCCTAGCTTACCAAAGGTAACGCGGAAGCTATGTGATCGTGATCGTTCTAAACAAGGTTTCAACCCCCTGTGCCCATTGGTTTCACTTCCTCATGCACGCAATTTTATTTTTAACCCTGAGAGTAACACGTTGGGTCTCCGGAGCCTACGAGCTGCTTCAATCCTCCCCTCCTATTCGTCGATTTTAATTTTTCAAGGTCAGCAACTCTGGTATTCCTCACATATTTCGTCGTGAAAACAAAGTCACTCAATTCGGATCTACACGCCTTTTGCAACGTCAGTATTTTACAAACAAAAATATAAAATAAAATAAATACATAAAATAAAATAACACAATAAAATAAGGTTTTGTAGGACCCTCGAGCCGAATAAAACTTACCTGTAAAATTTCTGTATGCATATTTTTTAAAAATTTAAATTATTTCTGTAAAACATATATATTTTTTATTTAATATCATTATTTTTCCCTAACATTGTTGTTGCATTAAATACTTGTATATTAAGCGAAGAACCTACCCCCTGCCTCATCTATTTTATAGGTGTTTAAAGGTGCTTAAAAACAACGTGTTACTATCAGGGATCAGGGTTAATTCAACTTAATAGAACAATCAGCATTCAATTATTAAAGAGTTATTACAAAATACTACAGGTTCCTCGTTATCTAATTTTGTAAATTAAAAAGCAATCGGTTTTCCTTTTTTTGTAATTTTTGTATATGGCAAAGAAAAAACCCGACAAAAGCCGAAGAAACCCGAAAGTTAAAAAAAACGAAAGCTGTTTAAAAAAAAACCGTCCCGGTTTTTCTAAATGCGTTTCTCCCCCAATATTTATACAGAGTGCTTTTTTATGAATAAAAACTAGGGTCGGAGTTGTGTGAGGGAGTGAAATTATACCGTGACAAGATTTATGGAAACTCCCCGAGCTCGGTAATTATTCATTTATCTCACCCTGCTAAAACTAAGGCAGTATCACTTCAGTCATATTTTATATCACGATATACCACAAGTAATCATATACTTTATAACACTAACGAGAACAAGCCTATAAAGAACATCTTTTTAAAACGTTTTATATCACTCTTTATCACATTGTAACGACTTATACATAACCGTAGATTCTCTTCTAGAAAAAATAAAACATTTTTTTGTCTACTACAAAGTGGGCTTGTTTCTCGTAAATGCAACGTAATATAAAAAAATGATAAAATTAAGACTTTTTCACACATAATATTGAGATTGGTTGAAGATAGTGTTCTTGCATTACAAATTTATCATGAGTAAATTTTACATTTACTTAGTATGTATTCTTATTCTATAATTTTTTTCAGGAAGTCTTTTAGGTTTTTATTTTATCTCATCTCTTTAGAAAGCAATAAAAATAAATCTTAGGATAAAAACAATGATAACTTTTAAAATGCAGTGATACCCGATAATTTTATAACAAATTCTTTTTACTTTATTTATTGCCCTGAATGATAAACTAAATTTAACGTTTGGAACAATTACCACTTTATAAATGTTTCCGTATAAAATTCAATATTCCCAAATTAATTTCATCAAGTTCAACAACAATAAATAAACATTTTAGTTTTTCATATTGACGTTAGAGATAATTTAAAAATGACTATCTATGCATTGAAGATTTTAAACATTTGAAGATTACATTAGATTTAATTTGATATCAGCAGAGCTCATGTAGATACGATTTTTATATAAAATTTAGTTCACAATCATAATTTATTAAATTAATACACAGTAAACATTGTTCATAATGTTCAATAGTTCATATTTTTACAATGTTACGCACTAAATATTGATCATAATGATAATTAGAATCAAATTATAATTATTATTAACACTGGGAGACAGACAAAGTACTATGAACTTTCCGTAGTATGAATACTACCAAAAACTTAAAAAATTATAATTTGTAAACTTGTGTACAATGATGGATAGATAAAATTTTTCAGATTTTATAGGTGGAAGTAGGTAATTTTTGTGATTTCACAATATTAGTAGTCTACAATGTTTATAATTTTAACTAATTAAGGTTCTTAAGTAAAATCTAAACTTAGTGTAAGGTTGTTTAATAAGGTTGCATTGTTGACGAAGCGACTGTTGAGATAATCGCGGAGAACTCCTTAGTATTTATTTGTATGATTCCGTTTTCCTTATAGCGATTATCACTAGATTCAGAGCTGATCGTTGGGGTCTGGTCCCAGAGAAGACATTCGCAGTTAATCACGAAGTCTTATTTAATCAGTACTCAGTGTTGCAAGTGTAGTGTTATAAGTTTCTTTGCCAAAATTCATTTTTCTTCCGAAGAGTATTAATTTTCTTCAGTAGCATGGGCGTCGTCAGCAGGTCAGTATTAGGGGGACACATTCCGGGGGGTCAAAGGGGTTTCACCCACGGAAAATTTTGAAAATGTGACCTTATCTCAAAACAGCGTCTCACTAGTTACATTAGGTCTTAGGTCTTCACGTAGTATTTTTAATAACTAATAACAGGTTTTGGCTACTATAGCCAATAAGAAAGAATCTGAAGATAGCTTATAGCCATCTGTCCCTCTCGGCGACGATGTCCGTGCATAGTAGCACATCCACATGTGAATGATTGAAGCACACTCTCTATAAAGATTAGCGAGTCAAGGCTAAAATCAATTAATTAATAATTTTAAAATCAATGCAGCAATTTAAGTCCAGTAACGTTCCTAAGATTACAATTGCGCATTTATTAAATCGAGATTAATGAAAACTTGGTTCGATCTATAATTATAAAATGACACTTACGCCTTTTAAATCTCTTTCATCCAGCAACGTGCTGGTTAGTAATTAATGCTAATCTAGTCAATTATTTATGATGACTTCTAACCTTCTCTAACCACCTCTTTCATCCAGCAACGTGCAACGTGCTGATTAGTAATTAATGTCGTGCAAATATGGTCAATTACTTATAATAAGCTTCCGGAGTGAAATGGCTAGTTGCTAGGTCAAGTTTAGAAATAAGAGCAAAGGAAAGAAGTATATAACCTTTATAAAGATAAAGAGGATAGTGTGAGGGGAGTAAAGAAACTAGGTCGTACAGCCCTGACTCGAGACAGCGGGGGGAACTACGCTACTGCTACCAGCTACCTCTATAGCCCGAGTTAACTCTAAACCCTACACCAGAACAAATATATATATCTCATCTAAATGAAATAACTCTAACAATTTCGATGCATAATACGTATTACTCTACCCAGGATATATCAAACCTTTATCTATAGAAGGACTTTAATCTATCCATCTCCTAGTTCAACATTCAGGGGAACTATAACCTCAAAAATTTCAAAACCTCCGTGGAGCAAGCTGCTTCTAAAGTTCATAAATCTTTTCACTAATAAAAGTTTTCTTGAGTTTTAACAATTAACTTTTTAAACACTTTAATTTCCGCTATTATTCCGTTCATGATTATTACTTTAAAAAATGTTACTCAATAAACATCAATTCAATCCAACGACAATATCAGTGGCGCACCTAGGATTTTATTTTACTGCACTAAATAAAACAAAGAAATAATATTTGACATCACTTTAAGTAGCGAGTTTATCATTAAGTAAATCAAAAGAAGCTATACTCATGCTAAAGTTATCTAAAATAGACAAGTTGTTGCACTACTTAGCAATATGCTTGAAGTTTAAATTCTTGGGTTGGAAAAAGGTCACTTTTTTTCTCCGCTAGGTGGAGACCTACCAGTATGGGGTCTATTTTCCCAATTGTTCTATTAATAATAACTACTGAGTGTTTATTAAAATTACTGTAAATATAAATGAAAAAAATCGGGTACGGGGTACCTCGGAACTTTTCCTCACTTCAGAGGCCTCTCCTGCTGCTTCGCAGCAGGAAGAAGCAGCATTGGACGAGGACAGCATTTGGACGGGTGACCGTTCTGAACTAAATGATTTATTATCATTCTTAAAAAAAAAACATA
>KZ651151.1:330376-389892 GCA_001010745.2 Gerris buenoi | reverse complement strand
ATTTATAAAATATTTCTTAGCGAGCACCTAGGAGGTAAGAGGAACACACCTACAAAATTTCATGGTCGTAGGTCCAGTGGTTTCAGAGATATCGTGATGTGTCAGTGAGTGAGTGAGTGAGTGGTATTTGGATTTATATATATATAGATATAGGGGAAAGGCACCTAATATGGCATAGTGTTTTTCGGCAATAGGTCCCCCCCCCCCCAAATAGCGAATTTTGAAGCACAAAAAAATCCTAGTGATAGATTAACTACTTAAGTATAATGAGCCAACGCTACAATGACTAAATATTTAACACAAGACTTCTGAGAATTTTTAAAAGGAAAAATACCATAAACGATGATAAAAATTGTCCCCCCTTAATATGGCATACCATGGAATTTACAGCAATGATCTTGTTTTTATCTCCTTATATTAATGTAAAGTAGTTATCTATTATAATTATAAGAAATGAATATGTTTCTCTACGAAATGCTGAAAATTAGATCGCATCGTTGTAAAGACACCCTTAATATGGCATAGGTCTTATTTGGGAATATTTCATATGCCATATTTGGGGAAATCACGTTTTTTACATCAGTTCTTCCATAAAATAAATAATGAGTTGAAAACTTAAAACTGATGGGTGCATCTTAATCTACACAACATACGGAATGTATATCTGTAAACATATATTAGTTAAATACTTACATTACATTAGTTTTGAACGATCAAAAGGAATCACTATACACTTTTGTTTACACTGAGTTTGTGAAATGGCTGAATATTGAGATAACTGTGAGGAGTTTAATATTTATATCATTATCTCCCTAACAACACTACTGTATAACTACTTTGTTTACTCATTCACTGACAGAAGTTAGCTCTTGGTTCAAGAGAAAACCCACTATGCCATATTACCTACCTGTGCCATATTAGGTGCCTTTACCCTACTTCCGAGCTTACCGAAGGTAACGAAAGCTATGTGATCGTTCTGAAGAGCAAAAATATTTTGTCTCCAACTTCAAATATTCCAAGACGTTTCCGTTTCAGACATCAGGGAACATTTTTGGTTCTGTATTTTTTATTCTGTATTTTTATTTCTGTATATCGATCTGTCTGTCGGACTATCGCTCAATGTTGCGAACCAACATATCTTAAAAAACTACACGTTCGATTTTAATGAAATTTGTATGGTAGGTCATAATTCGCACACTATAATATGTCATATTATAGTGTGTTTATCATATTATCACACTATAATATAAAATATTTCAAATAAATAAATAATATTACCATTCTTGATAAAAGTGGTAAAATAAATTTATCCGATTCGGAGTATATAGTAAAGGAATTGTTGGTTGAAGAAAAGGGTGTAGTAATTTCAGATAGAAATCTTGAATCTCAAGGGAAATTCACACCCTATGAGCCCACACATTGTGTAAGGCTATACTCATACGAAAAACTACTAATATGCTACTTCTAAATTCTGAAGATTTGCAAGTACATGCTTTATCGAAATTCGGAATTAATCCATAACCTTAAATAATTAAAATACTTAGTATTGTTGTTGCAGATTTCTTTTATGAAAATAGTAAAAATAAGCAGACAACACACGGTAGTAACAATCCCGCAAATCCGTTACTGAAGCTAAAATTATTGTATAAAAATATTGTAATACATATTTAATATTTAAAATCGCTTATTTATTTAGCGATTTGGTTCATAAGTAATAGTAACTGCCAAACGATAGCCTTGGTCACTGGACCGTCAGACGATAATGTAATATATTGGTTCTCTAATCTACTGAAGAGTTTTATATTGGGTATTTTATATGAAGGTTCCAGGGGAAACACGGTACATATATGTCTATCGGAATAACTTTTTCAGGATAGTAAAAATATACTTACCTTAACTCTAAAAAGTATAAAAAAGTAATATAAACAAACTTTCACCCAGTTACAAGTTACATTACACTATATTTAACACTTATGAGGAAAACATTTGAACATTTTTGAGGAAAACTAAGCAAAATTAAAAAAATAGGGTGGAAATCCATGCTTTTTGACGAGAAAATCACAATTCAGCCTCTTCTAACGCGGGGTTGTCGATGTTACCCGAGTCATCAACAGTTTTATCATAAAATGCTCTGGACTCGGGTGCCTCCAAGAACTTTTTCAGATGCTACAAGCCATTAAACTAGTCGTTATTGACGGCAAGGGGTGCTGGATAAATAGGTCTCAAGGATATTATGGTATCTTCAATGTTAGCAATTCTTTCCCTCTTTTTGTAAGATGTTCTTCCCCTTACTTTGACCTTTCTTTTGTTACAAGCTCGTATATTTGCCACTATATGTTTGTTCATAGAAAATGAAAGAAGGCTTGTCTTCGAGAATTATAAGAGCCCTCATTGCCAGAATTTTAAAAAGGCATTTTGCCTGGTAAAGTTAAGTATTCTGTCCAATTCTGAGTCAATCTCATTGATCGGTGACGGTTTGATTCTACTAGTAAAACTATACGGCAGTCGTAAGGTGCTATGCTAGTCTTTGCGTTAACAAGAGTCATATTGCGGTTGCATTCCTAGAATGAATGACATCATATAGGGAAATTCAAATTGGCGCAGTTGAAACGAAATTCTTAGGCAACAAGATTACGCTATATTCATAGAACAGTTAAAATTCTTATTCTCCCGCACATGAATAGCAGGCTGGGGAAGGAGACAGAGGGCCTTGGATATTAACCCTTCTTACTTCTTGACTACAATAGTTGGACTACAAATCTCTTCCCCAGCACCCAATTTATCCCCCTTTCTTTTACGTGACTCTGTTCTTTTCTAACCAAACTTGATACCCTATCTTGCAGTACTCTCGGATATCTAACAGATGGCGCAATAATCTCGATATCCACTGAAATTTGGCATTACCCTTTTTCCCCTGGACCCTTCATATATGATCCATCGTATAACCATATTGACCCGACAAACACTATTGGGTTATTTATATTATAACTATTAAAATTCGTCAGCTACTAATATCTGTATTTAAAATTGAAAATGTAAGATTATTCTTTTAACGGAACTTTAACTTTTAAAAAACAAGATAAATCTGTATTAAGAGATATTCAGTAAGTTAATGTTCTACATGTTTTAAAAAAGGAAAGAATATTTACTCCATATTTTGTAATAAAACATAAAAACCTTTAGGTATGGTTAAAAATAATGATGTCCTTTGTCAAGCGCAAGCGTTACATAAAAGATAAAACGTCTACTTTTATTATTCTAAAAAAAAGATAAAAGAGACAAATTGTAATAAGTTTTCGATTGTTATTTTTTTCTAAAAACAAAAATTAAACCTATGTGGTGAGAGAACATTCGCAATGATTTCTTTGAACTGTGTGATACATCATTGTCTAAAGCGATACAATATATCACTATTTTTTCTCTAAATGATTTACTATAATCCTCTTGTGTTGTGTTGCAGTGAGTAGTGAATATGCAGAGTGATAAAAAGAGTGAGATATTTGTTGGAGGGGAAAGTCGATATGATTTGTTTCCTTTCCTTGTTCAACCTTAGTGCATTTAAAGTGAGATAAACTGGGTACGATGAGAGAAGTTAACGGAATTTTCACTTTGACCTCCCTCGCTATTGGGTTTCCGTGACATAGAACCCTAATACTTAGAAATTTCCGTCTGGCTATATTGCTTTATAATTTTTTAACTCACTCTATTCGGAATAGAATGTCAATCTTTAATCATTTCTGTCACTCGACACTAAACACTCTTTGAAATATTATTCTCTATAATTGTGCAGATTTAAAAAAAAACTTTCAAAATTTATTATTATTATTACTCGTCAATTAAGCGTATTCAATTTAGAAAAAAACTATCTTCTACTTATAATGAGCTACTATGAAACTCAGTAATATATTCCACGTGATTCAACATTTTATGTCACTTCAGGAAAAAACTTTTGATGTATCTCAGGTTTTTTTTTATCACTTTAGGAACAGACTTTCTACCCGTGTATCACTTTTAAAGCTTTTATGTCACATCAAAAAAATAAAAGTCTCATTTGTAAAAAGATTTTTCAGGGAAGTTTTTAAAATGCTCCGAGGAATTTCCTAATTACTACTTCTTTTTTTTTTTGCAAAATTACTTTCTTTTTTTTTCGAAACTAGTTTTTAACTCAGTGTTAATCTTTAACAACTCTTTTAAGTAAACTTTATTTTAATCAAATTAAATATTTTTATTTTAATGTATAGATTTAATATAGAAAATAAATAAAACAAGAGTAATAAAAACCAATTTGGACAAATCATTCGTACACTCAAAATTTAAATAATTAAGCAACTCTTAATTTATGTTGAGTAATTTTAAATATAGCAAAATTATTTATTTATTATTTTTAAAACGGGTTTCAACAGTGATTTAAAGGGCTAGAGGCAAAGCACTCCTAAAAAACAAGGATATTTTACGTAAATTATAATACAAGAGATAGAAACTAAATTACAATTTTAGATTTAAATTAATTTAATTATAAATGATTTAACAGCGACTGATTTTTGATATGCAGAATTAAACTTTAAATGTATTATAAATAGTAATAATGCTTTAGTTTTAGTAGTCGTTTCTATAATTTAAAGTGGAAATTAATTACGTTGTAATTTTATTGATGTATTAATTAAGTACAAGTACATTATTCTTTGTAGTGTTTTACCAAAAAACATAACGATCGCGATCTCTTTCATTTTATTAGGGTCCGTAGGCAAAAGCCAAGGACATCGTGAGGGATATTATATTAAAGGGTACGTCGAGCTGATTACAAAAGTATATAATTCTTTTTTGGTTATAACTTTGATAGGGCGAGCGTAGGCACGTTTGAAGTGGGTGTGAAACGCCCCCCCCCCCCCTCTATCTCGCTTATGTGAAGTGCAAAAAATCTGAAAAAATTGCTGAACAATCTTCGATCGAAAGTAAAGATACCACTTTTTGGAAATTTCGAAAAAAAATGTATTGGCAAAATACGTTTTTTTAGTATGGTCTTTTCAATGTATTTATATGGCTATTTTCCGGTTCAATGGCAAAAAAATACTTCATCAGAAGTTTGTTTATGTGTTTTGAGAATATCAGACCTATAGAATAGTTCAAAGTAAGCTTTTTAGTATTTTAAAAAACCCTATCAATAGGGTAATACTTAAACAATACAGTGTTGCCTACGGACCCTCACTGTGTGCTGGCTAGCATACACTTGACCTGTTTATTTGCAATGTAATTACTTCACATTTGCAGTCACATTAGAAGTTTGAACTTATCAGCATGATAATATTCTGCAGTCTAGAATACACTAAAGGATTTATTGTTGCAGGGCTGAGTCCCGGGAGAATCTCATTTGTGTCGTGCTTGCATCCAGCTGAGTCTGCGACAATGAATATTTGAGTGCAGTGCGAAATGGGATTCTCGGACGTTATTTTATGCAACACGTGTAGTCTAGATGTGTTCCTATCTGTCTGATTCATCTAGTTCAAAACCTCACTCGGTATGTGGTATGTAATGGGAAATAAAGTACATAGTGTGTTTTATCCAATACTTAATAATTTTATCGAATAATATTTTTCACGTTTGTTGTTTCATTACATTCATTAGTATAATTATGTGGACTACAAATGCATTCATTTGATAGAAAATATAGAGACCAATGTAGCGGCAACTATCGTCTGGAACCAAGATTATTGGAACGAAGATCCTTATGGCACTTTATGAGAGTGAATTCGAACAAAAACGACCTCATGAAATTTACCGATGGCGATAACTTGAGTAAATGTTGACCGATTTAGTTGAAATTTTCCCACGCAAACCAACACTGCATTAGTTGGTTAGTAAACCAACACCAACACCTCTAGGAAGTGTTAAAGATCGCTAAATTTATACGCAAACAATATGCAACGTATGAAAAGTTATTTGGAAATCGGTTATCGGTTGCTACGGAACCTTAAGGGTCCCTCATTTTATGCTACGGACCCTAAAAGCAACAAAACGCAAAAAACATTTAAATCAAACCGATTTCAATTGATTTAGTAGGTAATAATATGAGAATTGATCAATGTAAAAGATCTGTAATACACAAAAACATTAAGGAAGGTCTAAGGTTGGAGCTTTTAGGGATTTTGTGGTGAAGAGTTAATAGTAGAGTAGGGTTGTTAAAGTAATCTCACTTGGCAGATGTCCTTGCATATAAGTATTTCAAATAATTTTAGTAGAGGATTTTTTCGGGGTCTTACAAAATTAGTTAGTAGACCGAAAATCATTTCAAGTTAGTTTGAAGTTGAAGTTATAATTTATAATGTTATAAATTCAAACATTACTCCAAATCAAAGTGGTCACCTATCAAGTGATACCACCAACTTGATTTTCGCTCTACTAACTAATTTTGTAGTCAGGATCATGAAAATAACATTTTTCACCATAATGGATGGTACATGGCCGGTCTCCACCGGTTTGTTTTTTTCTACTGTCCCGTAGACGATCTAGCTTGATGCTTTTCAGACACTTTTTGCAGGCTATTTCTTGGATTAGAAGTATCAATTTAGCACTTTTTATGGAAACGGTTGAAATTAACCCGTGGCTGTCTGCAGGCTACTTTTGACCAAAACATCCAAATATTTTAAAAATCATATGAGCATTTTTAAAAATATAGGTGCAAATAAATGTATGCTTTCTCATGTAGAAGAAAAACTAATATAGCTGTAGAAGGTTGGAACTTACATGAGATCGGACTAATGAATCATGAAAAACTTATTACGATCGGACGAGTCAATTTTAAGTATGATATATTGGTGGTTAAAAAATGAACGACTGACATATGATCCCTGATATCTGAAACGGGTTTCTTTCGAACGAATTTTGCGTTTATCAGAACGATCGATCACATAAAACTTCCATTAACTTCGTAAGATCGGAAGTAAAATATATTGATTCTTTAAAAAAAAAATATCAGGCATCATATATTGGAAATATTTGCGTGTATTAAAAGGGAAACAGCTATATTTACAAAGAACTCGTGGCCGAGTGTGTTAGTGGTGGTGTGTATAGAAGTGTAGTCGTGTTGGAAGAGAATCAGCTGGTTGTCCTTGGTAAGGTCGTTTACATTATATACTGGTGTTTGTCTAACTCTCTCTTACTTGTGTCGTGTTTATAATAAAAGATTCTCTTTTCCATTCCGGTTAGTCCCAGTCTATTTTCTCTGTTATAGCCTTCATCAGATCCATATAGGCTGCCTTTTATTCTCTTCTTGGCATTCCTTGTTTGGTTAAAGAGGAAGTAACTTTATAAATATACCTATATTATGCCTTCATCTATGTGGATAACAAATAACTAGCTTAATAGAGATTTATCACGGAAAAGAAAATATGTAAGTTGTATCCATGGCTGTCCAGTCAAGTCTTTAGAAAGACGACACTGATTTAATGTAGTCTCACTAATTAAGTAAGCCAAATTACATTAATATCTCAAAATAGCTCAAAATAGTTTGACATCAAAATCTCAAAAATATACACTCTAGTTTGAAATTTTGAAGTTGGGTGGCTTGGGGGCAAAGTCAGTGGTTGCCCCTATTGGGCGATTTACAACAAACTTCCCTTTGCATGGTAGAGATCCCCCAAGTTTCATTAATTTATCTCAAACCGTTCAAAAGTTAAGAGGGTGGGGGGGGGACTTTTGAACCACCCTTTATATAATATTCTAATACAAGTTACTCTTTGCTTCTTGCCTTAACTGGCTATTCTATAGAATTTACTATTTATTGGTGACTAATATATTTTTGAAAATGACATCAACATAATTTTATTAAATAAATTATAACTAGAAAATACTGTGGCATTAAAAAGATTTGTCAATACAATTAAACTTTTATAAAAACTAACTTTCTTTATTTATTTATTTATTTTTTTGCCATTCATTTTTACATTATTACAGTAGAACAGTAGAACGTAGAACCTCGATTAACCATCAGGCACGAGACCAGCGCCTTGACGGATAATCGAAAAGACGGTTAAGCAAGTAAAGGGGGAACATTTTAATTTATTATTAAACGAAATGTTATTTTATTAAAAAAATAAATGTTTATTTTAATAACTGATGAATTTACTTTAATTTTTTTTTAAATACTCCTCGTGCCGAAAGTCAGAAAGAACAGTCTCGAAAGTGGGGTGAGTACGCCAGGCGTGTGGCCTGACGGTTAGCGAGAAATACAGTGAATTGGGAGACGGATAATTGAAGTTCTTGATAATGAAATGCACCTGTAAGATAATTCTGAATAAGCAAGAATATGATTTACATGTTTGTTTATTATAAGTGTGATTGTGAGAGAAATACATTAGTATATATACGTGTATATGCAGACATATTTTTAAAATCTTGGTATCATGGTTTAGTGTGGTATAAGTGGTTGGGTGTTGGGTATTATTATTTACCGTGGCTCTGGGATTAAGTGAATATATTAAATAAGAAGAGCTCTATTATATTATATATTCTGTGGTACAGCAAAGTCTGGAGGTTGCTGGAGAAATTTGCATGAGGGGCTTGCTTGGAGGTCCGCTCCTTCATTTGCAAGTTGAGTCGGTGAAATATGGCTCTGCACCGAATTCTTTACTCGGGTTTCCTCGGGCTTCGTCGACTCTCTCTATGAAAACCCACTAATAAATATGCATACGGTGTTTACCGACACGATTTCCTTCTCCTTAATATTATTTATTACGAGTTTATTTTCTCCGAAAGGGTATTAATGCTGCAAATGGATTTTAGTAATTTGTTTGGATTTTGTTTTACACATATAAATTTAGTTTTATCGTGTAAAGCTAAGATTTATTGTAAATATCGATGTCAAATAGTGATGGAATTATTGTTTAACGACCTGTTTTTCTAATGAAAATGAAGATACGAACAATTACATAAAACGAGAAAACAAGGACAATCTTACAACTACTCATTTTTAATTTTTATCTTTGCCTATTCTTTAGACACTACTTGAAACTTATTTCTTATGAAGAAGAAACTTTTTGTTTGAACCTTATTTAAAGTTTTTTTTTGTTGAACCTTACTTTTTGTTGAACCTTATTGAAACTTATTTCTTTTTCGTAAGAAATAAGAAACTTATTTCTTACGAAAAAACGACCGCCACTAAGCGGAACAACATTTAAAATAGAGAACAAGGATTTTACCGATACGATATCTTACGTTTTACCGTAACGATTTTTTGTGTTGTGAAGTGATATATTTTGTAATACTTTAAATGGTGTAGGCCAGAGTGTGAGGGTTAGGGAATAGTCCTGTTCCCTTACTACTCTGTTCTTTGCTACAATCATCCTCTTTAACTATCAACTCATCATCATTAACTATTTCCTCAATATTCAATACATATTTATTGAATGAAGTTCGCTTCAATGATAAAAAAGCATTTATTTTAATTTTACCTCAACTCCTCTAAGTATAAATTGTTAGTTACTTTTAAATTTGTCTCTTTTCTAACTCCGCCATGTATAAGTAGTTAGCATCGTATATTGTATACTATGTATTACATTTGCTTTATTATTAAATTGGAGTTTTTTGTTTTTTGATTTAAAAATTTCAAACTAAGTTGAGAAAGCTAATTGTCTTATCGGTACCTACAATAAAAGAAAATTGGTACCAAAATTTTCGTTGAACGGAAATTTGTTTCCTCATTTATTACCATTTCTAAAGCGTCGGACAAATAATAGATTTCAAAATCTTTTTAGGTGTAGACTTTTTTTAACTGATTCTTTTGCTTCTTTGAGTTTTATTCATTTAAATCAAATTATAATTATTATTAACAATGGGAGATAGACAATGAAAAATACACTCCAGCGCCGGGACTTGAACCACGGGCTTCTAAATTCATTATAACAGAATAAAACTATAGAAGTCAATAATAAACTCAATCAGGTAAAGTTAGTAAATGAGCAAAGGCTATTACTAGTTCAATCAATCAATATATTTTTAAAACATAAATAAATTATGCAAAAATACCGACTGATTTCGACTAATACAGTCATTGCAAGTACTGACGATAACGTCATTCTGAATAAATACCATATAATACCAATCAATAGTATTAACTGTATGACATAGTTCCACAACTTATCAAGCAAAAAACCATGAATAGTTCTTTGGAAAATTTCTTTTCATCTTTTTGAAACAAGCCTTATTACAAATTATTGCATTCTTTAGTTGTTCTTCACTTGTTAACTTTCAAGTTAGAGTATATGAGAAAATAATCTTTTGTCCATTACCTACTTGCTTATACAAAGCAACGCAATATAACGGAGTGTACATTACATGAAAATATAAAAGGTTACCACGGTTTGGTTCAAGGAACTCAACCTGGTCCATATGTTTTCGCGTTTTATTTTTAATGTTTTTCTCTTGTAAAGATGGTCTTTACCTGAGTCTGTTCGTGTCCCAGCCTGCATAGTCTCCCAGCACTGCCTTGGGGTCTTTGGCCTCTGCCTCTTGCCTTCACGTCGTATTTACCACACTTCCTCATTTCCACATACAAACTTCGTAGTTCTCACGCTCGAAACACTTAACTAAACTTTGTATCACAATCTTTTCTGCAACGTTTTTTCATACAACTCGCTGACATTAATGATTAATATAGGTAATTAAATTATTAATTTACTCAAAATATTGTATCAAGCAATTTTAATAATAAAGAAAAATATCGCTCTTGCCATTAATTTAATAGTTTGAGTTATTGTGACCAATTACACATGTCCTATGTTAATAATCTGTCTTTTTAAATTTCACAAAGCACTACTTAAAAAATAAAAAAATAAAAATTACCTTTAATTGATTTAATTTCATGACCGGAAACGATTTGTTAAGGGTAGTGACCTGGGTTCCAACTTTCACTGTTTGATTGCTCTAATGCAAGTAATTTTTTAAAGGAAACTTGAAGCAATTTAATGAAGGCACAGCATTCAAGAAATTTACAGATTAAAACTAATCGTACTTATTGGCTATGGCTTCCCCAATTTTTTTGGTAAAAATATTCTTTTATCATTGATCTATGGGTCACGACTGTATCTAATATTTTTGTTTACTAAATTTAATTTACTACTACGCATCTTTAAAAACAATAGGCAGACAAAAAATAACTAATCGCAATTATTTTGCGAACCAAAAACTGCTTTTCTTTATATCTATATAATACCTACATACATATATGATCACTTTAAATTAAAACTTTTCATATGAGGAATAACTCAAGCTCCAAGAAAACTGAACAACCCTGTCTAAATTTAACTTAGAATAATTATTAATTTATTTATATGGTTCATCGAGCACGACAAACTGGTGTTGCCTTAGCAACGTGATTAAACTAAACATATTTGCATTATTTGTCACGTAGGCCGTAGGCCTAAAGTCAGGTGGGCCAAGTGACCACTTTTACCCGGGAAAATATCTGTGTATGGGAGGTAAAGGTCACTATCTCCATTTTTTACGAAATTGAGGTTTTAACAGTTTCCTATTCATTCCCCCCCCCCCCCCTTTTAGAGGTACAAGTATATAATGTCCTAAAACTAAATCTCATGGATTTAGCCAGTAAGTAAAAAAATCATTAAAGTAGCCTTTCCCGAAAAATTTAAATTTGGCACATAGTGCCCTTTACCTCCCATACACAGATATATGAATTCAAACAAACATAAATAATAAACATTCTCTCATATTAACAATTAACCAGATAAAATTAAATTTGATATCTGTATACTTTAAAATAGTGTATTTAGAGGAAGATGCGGAACTAGAATACTTTTATAATAAGTTAAGCGAACTGATGTAGCAGTATAAACTAGGCACAAATTAACACTTCTCAATTCTAAACTCTATATTACTTCTAGAACTAAGTGTAAGATGGATCCACAGATGGATTTACTTTAAGACAGTTATTTCCAAGAACATATCAAAATTTTATCACATTTTGCGACATGCTCGTTTAAAATTGAACAGGAATATTACATATCCCATGTCGAAAAGCTCTGAGTCGAGAAAATGATGAAACACTTTTCCTTATTACTTTAAGTTGACAAGATTTTATGTATGTACTTTCTCTAAACACCTTCCTGCCTTTCCTGTTTAAGCAAACACGCATGCGGAATCATTTAAAATTGTGTTTAAAAATTGATATTTTGCATGCGATCCTCATCTTTTTTAACTCTCTTTATACGAAAGAATTGGCCAGGAAAGCATTCTGATTTTCCTATTACTATTAAAGAATGATAAGGAAAACTAGTATTATTATTAAATATTTTCTGGTCAGAGATGTTATTCTTATTTGTATGTATCGTAAATACATAATTGTTTATAGTCTTTTATGTTATTTGTTACTTGTGACATTACAGTAGTGAATCAATGAGAATCCTTGCTAGTGAAGTTCTATGTTTACCTTGCTGTCGGTATTAATTTGAACCCTCAAGAGATTTTAATTAAAAGTTAGATGGTTTTGGGCTTGGCATCCTGGCTGGAGGTGAAGGTAGAAGCGAAGGCAAAAAAGCATTCATTAGTGGAGCACTGAGCCCTCAGCATCCCTAACGACCTGACGCATCGTTAGATCTCGGACACAGTATGGGTTCCTCGCCCCAGTAAACACCGCAAATTATCCGCTATCGCTTTCTATATGCCGTTCCTGCCCTCCACCAATATCCTAAAAACTAATAAATATTCTTTGATATTATTATTTCCCACAAGAATACAAATAGATAAATAAACGTATACATATACACACATATGAGTATAAACATAGAGCGGCGATTTACTTGGTTGTCAACATAGTTGTCAACACTTAACACAGACATTACTTTTTACAAAGTTATCTACACAATCTAAAGTTTCTTTAAGTTTTTTGGGTGAGGTTTTAGGGTTTAAAATGAGTGAAAAATAGTTATACCTCGATATTATGTATCATGAATTATATTAAGAAAAGGCTAGTCCCATATGATTTTTTTTCTTTTTATTTTACTCCAACCTGTGGACCAACATAAAATTTCAACCTCCAACCATCTTCAACATGGCACTTGACAACAAGGTTGACAACCAAGTTGATTGTCTAAACGCCGCACCGCGCCGCTTAAGTGTGCTTTGTTACTTGTGACTTGTAATAATTATTTGATTTTATGATCTACTTTCAATCTCTCTTTTATAGAATCAAAATTGTTTATTGTAAAATTAAATAGCTTATGGAGATATTAACTTCATCACTTGAGTTACATATATAATATGAGGGTAACAACATATTTCCTTCTAGAGAATTTTAATTAGTTGCACTTCTGAAGGTATTTATATGAATTTTAATTCAGAAAATGTCAAAATATACACTCATATCTTTAATTAGTTAAAAAGCACTATGGGATTGACGTCAAAACAAACTGTATCATTTCACAATATCGATAACAGCTTATACCAATTAAGTGAACGACCACGCTTTTGCAAGGTCCTACCCATGAATATTGTTTTAACGGGAAGTGTTCCCCTCCGATTTGCATCCAAAGTAATATTAGTGTGCAGGTAATTTCTCATTGAAAAACATTTTTAGTAACGCCTTGGTATTAACCTTTTACGACAATTTTTTTAATTTTTATTTGAGATTTATTTATTTTTAACTCTTTGCAGTGACTAATAAACTAACTGGTCGCCCAACGTTAAAAAAGTTAGTAAATACCTCCCACTAATACCGTCAAACTCATGCAATTTTATTATTAAAAAGGTAATACTTGTTTCCGTTTAGGAGTGGATACATAATATTTGGAACCTATTACAATGTAATATTTTAAGTGCATATGATCTATGATCTGGTCTAAAATAAATAAATTATCACATAATCGAAAAATTTCTTGTAAATTAGTTGCTTCATTAGTATCTGGAAGGATTTCTGGAAGATGGTCCTGTTAATGTGTTCTAGGTTTAAGCATGTCTCGGCTACCATCTAGTGCTAAATTTCTCTATGTATAGATTTCTTTATTTTGTAATTCCTAATATATTCGCATGGACACGGACACGTTACGTGTATTCAATTCGCTTTAGACAATAAGTAATATTCATTAATTTCGTTTTTCTCCCTCTCAATTACTTGTATATCAGACCAGTCAGTTGTACATTAAAGTGTAATGACCTTGTGTTTTGTTCGCAGGTTTTCCGGCTGGTTTGTTTCACTAAAGACAGGAAAGACGTAAAGGAGAATTCTAAAACTTGATGGGCTCTGGACATTTTTTTACAGTAAGGTAATTCTTATCTTCTTTTTTTACATCTTATGCTTATAATTAGAAATTATAAGATATAAACCAACATTCAGTCATTGGGAATTTATGATTTCTTCCGGTTAATATAGTTCACAAAAGAGACTTTGAAGATATCTATGTGAATCTATGTCACAAAGGAGAAAACGATATTATGATAATATTTTGTTATTGAAACCATGTAGAATGATTAGCGAAACCTTTTCTCTATTTTTGAAATATCTTTCTTAACTTATCCCTTATCCTGATTATCAGTTAGAGTCAATCAGAACAAGATTTATATTGTTTATAAAGTAAAAAGTATTTTATATTTCTTAAAGTAAACAAATTGTCTACCATCTTAATGACTTGTGCAAACTTTAAGTCAACCAAGTTCTGTTCAAATTCTATTCTGAAACCACCCTTCTTTACTTAAGTAGATAATCTCTCCTGACTGATAATCTTCTCTTGCACTCGTGTGTTAACGTGGTTTCACCAGAATATACACTCGTTACATTTATACCGCTATAATTTAATTAATATGTAAGATCAGGACTAGATTTATTTATAATTTTCTTAATAATCTACCTTCACCTCCAGCCGGGATGCCAAGCCAAAAACCATCTAACTTTTAATTAAAATCTCTAGAGGGTTTAAATTAAAACCGAGAGCAAGGTAAACATAAGGCTTGATAGCAAGAATACTTATTGATTCATAACTTTAATGTTCATCATTATTAACATTAATAACAAACAAGAACGCGATAAACAAGGTGAATTGAAAGACTATAAATAATTGTTTTTTGATACATTCTAATAAGAATAACACGTCCCAACAGAAAGAATATCACCTCTAAATAGAAAATAGTTGGTAATAATTGTTGTTTTCGCAATTGTTCTTTAACAGTCTTATGGAATTACATTTTTTGTTTGAGCTCCCTATTTACTTTTCTAATGGCACTATTTCGGTTGACAAGTTCCTCTTTTTCCATAACATCACTCCTCCTTGTTTTAGTATTTCTTTTTCCGAGCTTGCCGATGGTACCGGAAACTATGTGTGATCGTTCTGAAGAAATATTTTATATCTGTTTCAGCCATCAGAGAACATTTTTGGTTCGGTGTCTGTCTGTCGGTCTGTCGCTCAATTTTTGCGAACTAACATATTATTATATCTTAAAAACTACACGTCCGATTTTAATGAAATTTGTATGGTACGTCATAATTAGCTCATTGTTGGTCCCATTTTAATTTCAATCATCTGCGCTTTTTAACTTTTGCTAGATCGATACTTTTATTCATATAAAAAATCAAAACAATTAAACTTCTTACTCTTGAAAAATTTAAATTTAAACTTATTTAAATGACTTTCCAAAACTATAGAAAAGCTTTCACACTAAGTATAATTTTTCTACTATAGATTGATTTAACACCAAATTATCATTATTACATTATTTAATCTTTTGTTGGATATCATTTGCTTAAGAGCTGATGTTCGCTCATCCAAAGCAAAGACTGGACTTCCTAAGATACTATATTTAAATTTTTAGTCTTTATTTTCATAGTGCTTATGGTTTAGGTAGTTTTGTTTTAACAAATCCCAATCTGCTCCCAAGACCATAAATTGTTAAGATTATTTTGGTGAGGGTAGGTGGGACATTTCTTCTCACAATATATGCGACTTATGAAAAATTCCTTAAAACGGTTTTTATTTTTTGACAAAGAATAACTGTTAATTGCATTCCTTGACAATTGTGTTCATTATATTTCAGACAATTGTCAAAAACCTGATGTATCCTTTGACTTGAAATAAATAAATGAAAAAAAAAAAAAATTGAATTGCGTGAGTTGTTTGCTGAAATACATAACACTTAACAGTTTCGCAAATTCTTAAAACTAAAAAGAAAGAAAGAAGAAATAACTGCTCTAGGCTGTTATATTTTGCTGGCGAGCTGAAGGCGAAGACTAATTTCTCGGTGATTCTGTTACGAGAGGAGGTGAAAGTGTGGAAGACTCTGAACTGTAATTACCTTGCCTTGCCATGCCAACCACCTCATTCTTCTAAACTAGAAACCTCTCCCCTCAAAAACTCCACAACCGTGGAAAAAATTACCCTCATCGAATCTAATCGGTAGTTGGTTTCGCACGGAATCTTTCAATAGTTCACCTTGGTAAAGTCAATCAGAGTTGGAATACCTCCGCTGTTTTCATTTTGGTAAAAAGGGAAGACAGTAGATTTAAAGACGATTAAGAATTATTAAGTAATAATGATTTATATTATATTTCTATTTCATCCCAAGAAAATAGAACTTTAGGTTTTACGGTTGAGATCATGGGGTAGTTAATGACTGAACTAATAATGTTTATCTCAGTCAAAGATCAAAGGTAATTGTTTTCAAAGCTTAATTCTTGAGGCATGATGAAGATTTCATCAAGCCTGAAGATGAAAAGGGAGAAAATCATGGTTTTCTATTTACTATCGATCAAGAGCTGGGTTGTCTAACATACGGCTAGCGAGACTAGTTCTAGCGAGCGGGGGAAGTGGTAATATATTGAACCAACATTCCACATTGACACGCAATTGACGCAGGGTAGGATAGCACCGTTAAAAAACACAGCACTGTAAGCGGAAGCGCGCGAATCAAGACGCAAGTGGCGCAGGGTAGGACAGCAAAGTTAGCAAAACCACACGAATTGAGGCGCAGTGCTGTACTGCACACGTAACCTACCCGCAACTAATGGATGGACGCCTACTTAGGTCTCAATGAAGCCCTGTTGGATAAAATAATATGATTGCGCTTTTCTATTTTAGCATATGAGGTATCACACGGTGTTTAATTATGCCATCGATAAATAGAGTTGGGCATGCCAGTCTATAGTCCTAAAATCTAGATTCTAGATAATGTTCCTGCAGAACAATTATTGCTAACTAAAAGAAGCTTTTTAATTATGCTTGCAGTGAGTTTCAAAATTCGGGATTCACTCGATTTAATGCGCACACTCCAGACATGTATTTAATTATTCTAACCTCCTCCTTATTTGACATTTTTAACCAAATAATATAGTATTGCTTATATGTTTTTGTCTGTTTACAACATTTACAGAGATGATGTCATGATCTCGTTCTAGTTCAGCAGTAAATTCAACTGAATCTGATTTTTAAAAAAAGTCTACTAATGGTTGAAATGAATAAATGGTTGTACCATTACAGACAAAATAAGAATTTTACTCTTTGGTGATCAAAATGTTTGACATCAAATGATTATTTTTCTTTTATCTGCTGGTGTCATTTCATTAACGTTTCATAAGAGTTCGACATCTTTCAAAACTTCATAATGTTTTTGTTACACACTGTTTCTGGAAAAAATGTCTTTACTCCTATAAAATACTCTGCCAATTAATGTGGCACATAGCTTCCTCGCAAAGAAAAGACAAATTAAGAAAAATAGCTCGATATAAATAATAAAAATGTTGGAACGGAGCGGCACTGTTCCAGTAAATATTTAATAAAGTTGGAGAAGTTTAATAAACATATGGTGGAGAAACAAAGCCTCCAACAAGCACCAATACTTTATTTAATCAACAAATATAAAACTGCAACTAAATCGTAGTAGCCGCTGNTCATCCTCACGCTCTGACCTCATTACACTCGTACATTCAGGTAAATCCATCAAAATCTCAAAATCGAATTTTCGCGCCATCACAATACTTTCTCTTTATATGAGAAAGTAAAAAATTAGAAGTTGATATTCTGCTGTCTAATTTTATGTCCTTATTCGACGAAGTTCGATATTAAAGCTATAAAGAAGAAATGTTGCACGATTGATAAGAATATTCAAAATTTGATATTAAAAAAATTTATTTATGCATTTCTATTCTCAGATCAACTTCACTAAGTTAGTACATACTACGTATCAATAATGTTTTAATTCGGATTAATTTCAGATATTGGATCTAAATTTTCCATGGAAACCTAGTTTCAATACGGATTGAATACAACTTACACTAATTCACCCGGAAGATCTAAATTTATTGGACTCTTGGCGTGAAAACCTGCGCATTATATTATGTTACAGCCAATAGAATACTAATTTGTAGCTGACAATTATTACTTGACTATTAATTATTTTATAAGTTCTAATAGCTTCCAAGCGTACGGAAGAATTTTTAGGATAGCCTTCCAAATAATATTGCACTTTGCTTTAATTTAAAGCTGAGGATCCATTTGGGTAGTATGAAACACAGCTTTCTTGCGTATTCTTGGATCGTATCGTTCGTTTGGATCGTTTCTGGATTAGGGTTGGGATATCGATGCTGATATATCAAAATTATCGATATCTTGACATATACCGATGTTGATCCACTCGATGTCAATATATCGAAATTTCGATATTTTCTTTGGATATCCCAATCCTAAATTTAGATCAAGTTTCATGGAAACACCTTAACTCGATCCTGACATACGATAGTGTGAGTGAGAGCTTCTCTAGCGTTTTTTTCTGGTGAAACCAGTCAAATCTGTCAAGACGTACATTTCATTCAATCAAAAAACATTATCTCATATATTTATTTTTCTTAAAAAAAAAAAAAAAAAAAAAAAATGATTATAAAAGGTGAAGGTTACATAATTATTTATTTTTGTTGGATGGTGTATTGAAAACGTATTGAATACGTATATTCAATACAACTCGTGGAAGCACTAACTAACCTAACTTGTCAAATCCCAAATCCAAATCAGGATTCAATACGTATTATTAGACATCATGGAAACCGGAAACGTCGTAATTATACCTATACTAGGTTCTTCATGCGTACTTTATTATGAATTGAACAATCAGAGCTAACTTGTATTTAACAAAACCCACAGTATTTGACAATAGATGATTCAATCAATAATCGATTTCTATTCCCAGTTAAACAGGTATCATAGACAGATAGTTCGATAATGTGGCTGATTTCTTCATTCCGTGCTGACATAATAAGACTGTCATCAAAATTATAAGCATTATATCCTTCAGTTCCAAACTAATTGCAGTACGAGTAATTTGATTGTATATTGTATCATATGTGTCTTGAGGCAGTATTTAGTTATATTAGTCAACTAAATTGAAGAATACGTATTACTTCGATATTTCAATACGTTCATTATATTTTTATGATAAGTTAATATTATAAAAAAAGTAAAAAGTTTCGAGGTTGTCGAGGAGTTATTACAGAGCGTGATGACCTTGATGAAAAGAACTGCAAGCCGTGGAGTATTATCAGGGACAAGATATTACAGAGGANAAAAAAAAAAAAAAAAAAAAAAAAAAAAAAAAAAAAAAAAAAAAAAAAAAAAAAAAAAAAAAAAAAAAAAAAAAAAAAAAGATTATAAAAGGTGAAGGTTACATAATTATTTATTTTTGTTGGATGGTGTATTGAAAACGTATTGAATACGTATATTCAATACAACTCGTGGAAGCACTAACTAACCTAACTTGTCAAATCCCAAATCCAAATCAGGATTCAATACGTATTATTAGACATCATGGAAACCGGAAACGTCGTAATTATACCTATACTAGGTTCTTCATGCGTACTTTATTATGAATTGAACAATCAGAGCTAACTTGTATTTAACAAAACCCACAGTATTTGACAATAGATGATTCAATCAATAATCGATTTCTATTCCCAGTTAAACAGGTATCATAGACAGATAGTTCGATAATGTGGCTGATTTCTTCATTCCGTGCTGACATAATAAGACTGTCATCAAAATTATAAGCATTATATCCTTCAGTTCCAAACTAATTGCAGTACGAGTAATTTGATTGTATATTGTATCATATGTGTCTTGAGGCAGTATTTAGTTATATTAGTCAACTAAATTGAAGAATACGTATTACTTCGATATTTCAATACGTTCATTATATTTTTATGATAAGTTAATATTATAAAAAAAGTAAAAAGTTTCGAGGTTGTCGAGGAGTTATTACAGAGCGTGATGACCTTGATGAAAAGTGCTGCAAGCCGTGGAGTATTATCAGGGACAAGATATTACAGAGGAGTATTTTAACATTCCATAGTGCCCGTGTCCAGACCAGATATTGTTCTACCATCCTCACGCTCTGACCTCATTACACTCGTACATTCAGACCCCAACCCCGCAATCCCTATCTACACTCTCCAGCCCCACTTCTCATCCTTTACCATTTCAAATACCCCCCTTCCAAGTAAATACTTGAATAATTTCAAATCAAATATCAATATACCTATTTCAATACTATTTGCTTTATTGAAGATTTAATACTTTGGTGGTTAAAGAGGAAATGATAAGTGTAGGAATTTTAAGATAAACAAAAAAACCCTTTTATGTTGTTGATCGACGAATACTGATAATAATTTAATTTATATAAGGTTTGTTCTAACCACACTTCAAACTTGTCCGACGCATGCGCATTAGCAACAGGAGTTCAATTGAGGTACGATGCGCATGCGTTGGACAGTTTTAAACTTGTTTGAAGTGTCGTTGGAACAAACCTATAGTAATATTTTTATGTAAAAGTATAGGGCTCAATCATATCAGATAGTTAATAATAAAAGTTGTCCACGTCACCTGGTCACCTGTTTTATTTATTTTTTGAAAATAAATGTGTAAAGCAAATGTTATCTATATTATTCTATATTAGGGAGAAAAAGTTATGATTTTGGATTAGTTTAGAGGGACTAAAGTAAGTCTCTTCTTCCCTGAACTCATAAAGTAGAGAGAAAAAGTAAAAGT
This sequence comes from Gerris buenoi, assembly GCA_001010745.2. Lineage (NCBI taxonomy): Eukaryota > Metazoa > Arthropoda > Insecta > Hemiptera > Gerridae > Gerris > Gerris buenoi. The sequence continues at coordinate 368,869 of KZ651151.1, read as the reverse complement.
TGGAAGAACAAGTAAAACCAGGGAGAGAAAGAAGGATTGCCAACTTAATTATTTTATAAATAGTAGAGAATGAATGTCTAATGTAATGAAGGTGTTGAAATCAGGTTATCGACACTGCTTTTTCGACCTTGTTTACATTGCATGAAACCTGCATCTAAATAACCTTCTATTTGAGATTAATTGCAATTCTTATTTGTTTTTAATATTGGATGTCTTATATCTGCTATTAAAAGTGCTAACAATTATTTTTATTTAGTAAAATAATAAATAAAAACTACGCAATGAAAATTTGAATTTTCTCTCTCTCTTTGAGTTAAGTGCTATAATACTCACGATCATTATCTGTCTCGGCTGCACTCGGGAATTAATTAGCATTATTCTACGGTTCGCCTCCAATTAAAAAGTCAAATTCCCTCGGCGTTGCCTCGGATTTTAGGCACCATGGTTCTTTTGCCTTCGCCTCAAGAACCAACTTATTCGCTCAGGGAATAATGGCTTACTTTAGCTTTATAATGGCTTACTCCCTAGGTGCAAAAAATAACTGTTTTAAAGGGGGACGGAGCGAGCTGCTAAATATTATTTTAATAAATTAATTTAAATTAGTATATTTTTTAAAACACACCAAACCGTTTTAGCCAAAACAAAAGGTGGGGCATCTGTAATAACGGACAACAAAAAATAATACTTTTGTTTTTACATATCCTCATTATATTTTTTATATTTGTTTTCAAATTTTGTTCAAAGAAGTGTTATTGCTTCACTCTAATAAAATAATTATATACAAACACAATGATTTTGATGTATTCTTTAATTGTCGTATGTGTTCTCCACTTCTATAAAACTTCTACTTGTAGATATTTATGCATGGTCCAAGTCGATATAAATATTATAATGTGCTAATATTTCTATCCTGGATTTGACATAGCATAATTTAAGTCCTGATAAATTGGATTGACGTACCTCAAATCCAATTGCAGATTATTTTATTCATTTGTAATATAGATTTGATCTTTTCCGGCATTATTTTAATAGTGCAATATAATATTTTATTTCGTATCTCTCTGGGATTTATATTACTCTACAACTTTTCTAAAGCTGTAACAAGATAGTAAAGAAAAAAAATACAAAACGAGGACAATAAAATTGAAGATGAGTAAAAAAAAAACTGGAAGTGTTTGAAATCGAGGGGATATGGAGTGTTAAAGGAAGGGAGCAGGGGAGCGAAGAATGAATCACCCAACTACCACCTCGGTATAACTCGCTGTTCAGCTCGATATACAGGCCAACTCTAAATACGTGGCTTTACTTGGAATTTGACAGGAGACTTTCTATAGAATTATACATGGCTCATGTTGCTAAGGAATCCCTAATGTCATGAGCTCATTTTCATTCTAGCTCACTACGTTCAAACATGCGCTAAAATTCAACAAAGAATCACAAGCAAAATATCAATTAGATGCTTAAATAAATAAATAAATCTTTTCTCTGCATATTTGTTCGATTGTTTAATAACAACATTTATACGAATCGTGTCAAGTTTTACAATTCTCGATCTATTGATGTTATTGGAGCAATGAAGTTAGGCAGAAAGGAAAACAATTTTTGATTCCGTGCTTACCGAAGGTAGCGGAAGCTATGTGATCGTTGATCGTTCTGGATTTCATAAATTCCAAGACAGAAAACCATCTTTCTGAATAACGTTTTAGGTCTACGATTTCAAAAATCCCAAGACAGAAATCTGTTTCAGATCAGGAAACATTTTTGGTTCCGTGTCTATCGGTCTGTCGCTCAATGTTTGCGAACCAAGATATCTTAAAACTAACACACACGTCCGATTTTAATATTTGTATGGTAGAGTAGGTCATAATAAGCTCATTGTAGGTCCCATATAAGTTTCAACCTTCTCCGCTCATTTGTTTCTCTTCCACATGCGTAATAGCATGTAAAAGCATAAAATCAATAAAGTACGTGATAGGATGTGAGGAAGCTATGTTCGCCACACCACTTGGCAGTCTATTTTAATAATAAATATTTACAAGTTAGTTTTTTTTCACTTTCTCATACAAAGAGAAAGTATTTTAATGCCACGAAAATTTGATTTTGATAATTTACACGTTTTGAGGTCCTCTGAGTCCAAAAAAGTGTTTTTTAATATATCCGTCCGTACGTGTGGAACCTAAACCACTGGGCCGATTTTACGAAAACTAATACCTTATTGGGAAACGCTGGGCTAGGTAATTATGAACTCGTATACTCGCCTTTATTGTTGGACTCTAATTCTAATCCTAAAAATTCACCATATGTCTATCAGCGAAAGATCTTCTTCATAGGACCCCGCTTCCTTTTGTTCCCTAAATTCTGACACGATCTTCTTATAATGTTTGCAGTTTTTGGAACTCCCTGTCACTTCCAGCTGTTGTAGCTCTCATTTTTCTGTAATCGCCTTGATGAGAGAACACCATTATTTCAAACACTTCGACCCATTTTCGTCTTTATGCTCGTCGAGAAGCTTTTTCCATTCCTGGTACCAGCCTGAATTGCTTCTTTAACGCTTTCAGAGCTAAAAAAACGAGATAATCAGACATCTCCCATTTTTCATGGTTTTAAGTATACACTTGTAGTCTTAGTTTTGTGAGATATAACGGATTCATGACGGAGTAAGTTCTTAAAAGAACATTACTGTTTGCATAGACACTGACACTGCTAATAGCTTTTTAATGAAAAATATCTGAAAACTTTCCCAAATCACCAAACAAAAATTATAGAGGCGCCATATCACACAAAAAAATATATATATAAAAAGGAAATCAGCCTTATGATTATAAATAGCTGAAGCAAATTAACTTTCGAGGAATGATGTGTATTGTCTAAGTTCTTGGAATATTCTACAAGGTGTTTTACATTGTAAAAATAAAAATGCCAGATATATTTTTTTTAATAAATAATACTCGCTGCTTAACGCTTAACCCTATAATTTATTGATTTTTTATATCCTTTATTACCATCGATGTATTGAATTACAATTTTCTTTTGTATATTTGCATGGCGAAGTTATAAGAAAATTGTATGTTGAAGAAGGTTCAAGGTTAGCTTGTCACCCTGGAGAGGTGAAGGTCTCAGTCTGGACTTTATTAAAATCTATCTGACTCTTTACATACACGACTTTATCACTGCACTTCTCTTATCGCCTGTACGTGATATATACTTCATACAGATTAAAATTACTAGAATAAAACTACATTTATGTAAAAAGTAATAATAGATGGTTTATCATTAATTAAATTAAAATAAATAAATTAGTTTAAATTATAATTAGGGGGTTTACTTTATTCATGATGCTATTTTAATAGACGGGTTCAATTGATAATATCATTTTTAGGGTCTATATACATATTCTAACGCACCTGTTTCTTCGCAAGTACTTAACATTAAAGTTTGAAACTAGTATTATGAAATTAGTAGTGCTATGTGTAATAACCGGGAGTGTTAAATGAAAGAGAAGGACGTTCTGAGTACAAGTATATACTTGGGTCCGTTTTTGCACCAATTTATCTTTGCGCTATGTGCCCAAAAATTGCATCTTTTTCGTGCCTCCCCACCCCTCTCTCTATTTTATAAAGTAAATAAAAATAAGTCAACCCTCAGAGTAAGGAAGGGGTAGAGGGAGCAATGATATATAATCTGGGTATCAAAAGGTGGTTCATTATGCTCTCCTCCGATACTAACACTTTGGTAAAACAATATCGGTGTCTCGATAAAAACTAAAAATTTATCTGATATCAGCTGATAAGAATAATTGATATTTTATAAATATGTTTTATTTGTAAATATGTACTTCAATGTTTCTTGTTATCCTTATTAGTTATCTAAAGGCAATAACGTCGTTAATAAACATGTAACTGTAACAGTTCTTAGATAACTAATAGCAATGGGGTATCAAATAAATGCTACTGATAAAGATTTGTTGACAAGCGTCTGTGGGGACGGAAGGACAAGGAATAAACTAATAGACAAGGACCAGTGACCACGTGATGGTGCTTTTGTCACTTCAGTTCGGATTGTGCTCGCTTGGGAGGTTTAGTATCGGGGGAGAGAATAATAAACCACTTTTCAAATCGGATTGTTCCCTCTACCCCTTCTATGTTCTGAGGCAAACCCGGTTTCTTGGTAGCTCGGTTAATTTAAAATGAACTGATGCTGCCGCTCTTTGATGGCATTATTTCGTAGGTTGGCACCCCTTCTTCCTTGACCTACCTATCACACTCTCTCTCACACACACACTCTTTCCCCAGAATGTTCGTGCAACCCAAAATATTATTGAGTTAACCCCGGTGTGGAATAGCTGGTCTAAGATATCCCAATAATAGCGAATCGGCATGTTCTTATTTTACATAATAACCAGTATTAGGTATATATTTTATGGTATTCATTTTCAATTTTTAAGAACACATGTTTAATAAACACAGAAAAACAAATATATACAACCAATTTTTATGTTTTATGAAATTTAATAATGTGGATGCAAAAAGTAGTTGAATGAACAATGAACTCACTGGACTTATTTGATCAGTTATAATTTTATTTTCCTGGAAGAAAACTTAATAAACTTCTACTAAAATGCTGACAATTATATCAAATCAGTGTTTTTTAATATATCCGTCCGTACGTGTGGAACCTAAACCACTGGGCCGATTTTACGAAAACTAATACCTTATAGGGAAACGCTGGGCTAGGTAATTATGAACTCGTATACTCGCCTTTATTGTTGGACTCTAATTCTAATCCTAAAAATTCACCATATGTCTATCAGCGANAGAATAATAAACCACTTTTCAAATCGGATTGTTCCCTCTACCCCTTCTATGTTCTGAGGCAAACCCGGTTTCTTGGTAGCTCGGTTAATTTAAAATGAACTGATGCTGCCGCTCTTTGATGGGATTATTTCGTAGGTTGGCACCCCTTCTTCCTTGACCTACCTATCACACTCTCTCTCACACACACACTCTTTCCCCAGAATGTTCGTGCAACCCAAAATATTATTGAGTTAACCCCGGTGTGGAATAGCTGGTCTAAGATATCCCAATAATAGCGAATCGGCATGTTCTTATTTTACATAATAACCAGTATTAGGTATATATTTTATGGTATTCATTTTCAATTTTTAAGAACACATGTTTAATAAACACAGAAAAACAAATATATACAACCAATTTTTATGTTTTATGAAATTTAATAATGTGGATGCAAAAAGTAGTTGAATGAACAATGAACTCACTGGACTTATTTGATCAGTTATAATTTTATTTTCCTGGAAGAAAACTTAATAAACTTCTACTAAAATGCTGACAATTATATCAAATCAAAAAAAGAAAAGTTCTTTCATTACACTAAAATATTTTAGCAATTTTTTTCTTGTTTGACTTTTATAAGATGCATCAAAATGTCGTAAATTCTCTGAAATTATTCTTTGCTGGTGTCGATCTTTGTAGTCTTCTTTCTAATTTACCTTGTACAGATGATAGACCATTAGGTGAATGCTGACAATAAACTGATTAAAGCTTTTTGTGAAGAAATATTTTTTTTTATTTTAAGTTGATTTATTTTAACTCTTTCTCAATCCTTTCTCCTCGTTATTTTTTGCTTTCTCCGTCTCTGATTATGATTATTTGTGGTTGAGACCTGGTTTAGAAAAATATATTATTACTTCCGTCAATAACATTTATGTTGCTGTGGTTAGACAATAAATAGATCTATTTTGCTCTTTAATTTTCATTCGGAGTAACCCGCACAATAAACAAAATCCACTAAATCAAAATCATCACTGCAATCGCTCAAACATGACGCTAGAAATCTTAATTTTTAAAAGGACTAGTTATTACTCATTCAAAATATAGAAATCTAACCTATGACCCTATGTATTGTGTCAGTGTTTTCCTTCTACTCATTTCGAAAGTATAAGTAATAATAATAAATAACAGTGTCAAAGTAGAGTCGAACACTTGTCTCGTGTATAGAAACAACTTTAGCCAAGATAGGTCAATCATCTGTCATGTAACATGTAAACGCTTTGTTTTTTCAACGATTGCATCATTGTGTATAACAAAAAATTAATGTTATTTTAGTGTGATTTAAACATTTAAATCACTTAAGAAGTTACGAAATAAACTATGATTTATTAGTTCATTCGTCGATAAGTACTAAACATATCTTCCCTCATTGCAGTTCAGTTCAGTTCCTAAGGTTTTATGACGACCATATACGAATTTATCGCTGTCTATACTTTTTTAAATAAAGAATTTAGCTAGTGTAACAATGACATCTTCAATCATTTCGACTTTCGAGATTTGATGGAGGTTTTTAATTATTGTAGGTCTAGGTAAGTTTGTCGCAAGTCAAATGAATTTGTTAAGTTCACATTTTGACGGTTACTTCATATATTTCACTTCCTCACAAAAAAAACTACTTTCTATTAACTTCAACAATTTTCACTTGCTTTGTTTCCTTTTGCATTGTTAATATTTTCATATGTGCACTGTTTATTTTTTAAGACGTTTTTCTTCATAAATAATTACTTTTTTTATTCATATTATGTGAACACTCTTGAGGCATAGAGTAAAATTGTTTAGGTTTTCTAATATATTTAAACGCACAATTCAAATCATTTTGAGATTAAATTCAATTTTGATTAATATATTTGTTATTCTCCAAACTGCGATTTGGAAGGTATTTTATTCTTAATTATAATGTAGTCCTGATACAGTAATTCATTTCAAGAGTAGGAAAGATGATTTTTCTCTAGCAAAAAGGTCTCACCTAAACTTGAACACGAAACGTTCGATTTGGCCTTATTAACAGTTACGAGAAAAGCCACCCTTTTTTCATGGTTTTTTTGTTCTAGATGTCAATTATGTTTAGGAAAACCAACTGTCATTTTAGTTTCCGACTCAAGGAGTTGTTAATGTGACGATAACATCAGACTGCGCGAGCAGGGTTCGGTCGTGTCGTGTGTTAGTAGCCGACGTATAGTTTGGTTATAAGACGAAAGGAAAGAGTGTGCAGGTACAATGACCTTGGAGTGAGACGATCCATGAAAACAACGCGAGAGAATGCCCAGCCGACAGACCCCAGGGAGACTCGGGACTCAGCCAGGATCGACCCAGGAACAAAGTGAAACAGTTAACTGTATAACCTCCCCACCACAACCTTCTAACCTCTCTGTAAACTTTACAAACTTAACCATTTCAAACAATACCAAAAAATTAACACCTAAGCGATTTGAGTCTTGTTGAAATCGTTCGGAATCCCAATATGAAGAAAACTAAAAATTAGGATAACTTTTAAAGGCTTCACATAGAATTAAAAATCATTTTAGTATATTAACTATAACAGCGGAAAAAACAGTAGCTAAAAATATTGAAAATATATGGTTAAATTGAAATGATGGACAAATGTCTAGAAGGAAATGAGAAGCCAACAGTAACACATCAGCACTTTAAATATTTTTATCTAACCTAACTAATCACAACAATATCCATGAGCTTATCCAGGTCATGAGGTTAGGATGGGGGACGATGGTTTTCCACCTTATCACCTCACAATTAATGTGTTAACGAAAGGGGGAGCACGATTGGGGATGGAAATTTTTGTCCAAAGCTCTCTAATAAGCCCTTTTGTTTTGGGCTAGAAACTTCTCGAGTGGAATTAACACTTGACGAAACAACAAAGAAAGGCATAACCTTTTCCCCTTCGATAACCCTCCTCTTCTTAAGCTTTTCTCGTATTTGGATCTCTCTTCTTTTCTGCCCGTTAATTTTTATGTCGCAATGATGAACCTCGGAAGATGTTCCAGCTGTGGGGGGAAAATCGGAGAGGATTTACTCATAATAAACGAAATTCTCTTTTTATACCGTGATCTTCCACTTATGATATCATTTTCCCCTTTCTTTGATATTCTTCTGTCTTGTTGGCTTAACACTTAATACTACAAGAATCAAGATTATTACATCAACTCCATTCTTTAGTCTAAAGGAAAAATTGAAAGTTAATTTAACTAACTTTAGCGACATCACTAATTCAAGTGGTCGATTAGAAATTAACATATCAAATTGAGGATAAAATTTGCTAATCCTCCTCATGCTAATCATTAATCAAATTCTGTACACATCGGAGAGAAGCTAATGAAAGTCAAATAAAATTAAAACGTATATAGTAATATATATTATTACTAGCTTAGCTTAAATTTTATTGAGAAAGCAAATACAAATATGATCGGAGCCCGATCCAGGAGTACATGGTACCCTGGGCAGAGCATTTTAATGGCGCCCCTTACTACTTAAGGTGACCGAGGTAGGGGAGGGGGAGGGGTGGCACTCTGGGGCTCTGGGCATTGGTGGGGAGGGAATGATAGAAATAAGGTAAGTGAAGAACTTTGTGAAATCAAGATTCAAGATTGTTTTCTCTAACTATTGTTGCAGTTGTGTTTAGCTATCAAATTAAAAAAAATAAAATAAAAAAAATACATTATTTAGGGAAGCACGGAAATCCATCTAGACATATTATAAAATATAAATTTTCTCTAGAGTTGCTTTTAGAANGGGATATAATAATAATAATATAAACGTATATAGTTATATTCGTACTTAAATGATCTACATTTAATTAACATTTTAATAAATTCGTTGGAACCGTTATCGAGAAATACTTTATTTTACTTTCTTATTCTTGATTTCGCCTCGGGGTATGATTTTTCTGAACCAATTCCAAATTTCATCGAAATCGGCCCAGTAGTTTAGGCTTCATACGCGTTTAGGCCGTGCAGACTTCGACCCAAAGTTCGTGGTAATGTAAAGGACCTAAAACGTTTAAATCAATTAAAATCGTGGATTTATAATAAAAATAATAATGTCTCTTTATAAAGACAACATAATATGAGAAAGTAAAAATAAAAAAAGGCGCATTTGGCATGATAATAAAAAAAAACTTCTAGTAATTAAGCTATATAAATAACTAATTTAGAAATGTCTAAAATAAATTAAAACATGTTATGGAGATAATAAGGTAAAAGAGGATAGATTTGGTACAGCGAACGCAGTGGCTGACTCGTCGTGAAGCTGTGCGCCCTATATTCGAGGTCTGGTTCGTGTTTAAAGTTGGCCGAGTTTAATGGTGGAAAGCAGGAAGGAGTGAGAGCGACAGAGTGAAAGAGAGAGGGTGAGAGAGCAGGGAAGTTGGCATCAAATCAATAAGTTAGTCTGCTCCGGCAACTCCAAGTATCCCTGGGGCCCAGCCTCGGCGGGCTTAACTGGTAAGTCCTGCAGCATCTCATCAACCCAAACATAGACTTACTCAACCATACTGCAACAGCATGTCATTCTGTTCTTTATGGTATATCAGTTCTATTTCTATATCCAGTTTTTCCCCCGTAAATTTTAAATAACGAAAATAAAGCGATATCCCTAAACTAAACTGACATTAGTGGTAACACTGACTTGAACAGCTGATAATATTAGTGATTTATGCAAATCAAAAGATTATTAAATTTGTTATTGCTCTCAACGAGTATGTTCATTGATTAGTGGAAAAACTAACGTAAATGGATAAGTGAATTAACAAATCTAATCAAATTACATCCTTTAGTTGTATAGATAGAGCTTGCCTACAATTTTTTGATTAGTATTAAACTAGTAACAGACGTATTAAAAAAATCTTAAATCTGATAGCCATAAAGAACCAGTTACAGTCCCCTATCTACAATAGCTATATTAGTAGGTATTTCTTTAGATTGTTACTTCCTGATGAGGTTTTAGAATATAAATTTTAGAATAGAAAAACAAAACCCCTGAAGATTCTTCCAGTAGTGGAAGCGAAACGACGAACTTTAAATCCTTCGTGACGCGGATTCCACCGGAAAACCAAGTTTTTTATAACGAGTCTACCCGTAGAAGCCTACGCACCTAGTATATGTGGCAAGTAAAATTACATAATTCTAATGGATATAACGTACAGAAATAAATGTGTATTACCAATCATGATTATTCACTAGGATTAATTTATTTTATTTCTAACACCCGCCATTCTAATTTCTTTTAACCTTCTTCGAGTTTGGAAAAGGGCGCGAATGCAACCTCTCCCTTCCTCATTGTATCTGCGCCTCTCTTTTTATTAATAGTCCAATTATTGATTCACCATTATTAAGCGAACGGTCCCTTTTTTATTTGCTAAAAGAATCATTTTATTCAGTCAGTATTTACGACTTTAAAATCCAGTCGTATTAGAATCGAGCATATAATTTAATAAAATATTTTAACTATAAGGAGTAAGCAGGAATTTCATTATTTACACTTTAAAGATAACAAACAAACTCAGTTTTGATAGTTGAAATAGGTCTTTATTCAATATTTGTTATTATGATTTGACAATAGCTTAATTATGGGTTTGTTTTTCCTGTTTGTTCAGTAGGTATAAATTCAGTTAATTTTATTTTTTAGTTTATTAATGTTTTACTATGTACTATTTGTTTTACTAAGTAGGTACTGTTTTACTAAGTACTATTTTTTAGTTTATTAATGTTTTACTAAGTTATAATAACCATCATAATAATCCTAATAATCATCCATAATAAATTACTTCTGTATACATTCTGAGTCTGAGCATAAAGCATATTTAAAAGTTTTTAGATGAGTAAATTCTAGTAATAATTCTCTCTTCAATTAATATTTGATATAAACTAAGCTACTATTTAACAGTATATTTATTGGGTTAAAAGATAAAGAAAATAATATATTCTAATTAACATATTTTAAACTAAGGATATAAAATAAATAATTTAAACTGTTATAATTCTAATAAATAGCTATTTCGTGGTATGAGTATTAATAACTACTGTATCTTGGAAGTAATAACGAGATAAAAATATACACTGATTTGTGATTAACGATTACTGAGTACTTACTAATTTACATGTTATTTATTAATAATGTTCAAAATAATTACAAGATTATTGCATTATAAGTGAAAGCCACTTAATTAAAAATGAGTTGATGAAGAATAAATTAGTTCCAATGTGAATTATTAATGAATGCATTAAGGCTGATCTGTCTCCTCTCCTCTCCAATCTACCTCACAATAGTCCATTTATTTTACCGTTGCCTTAGATTTAGGACAACTTTTTTAATGTTATCTCTGCTCTTATGCTTAAAAAGATTTAGTTTCTTGGACCCTAAATAACCGAATACATTATTTTTATTAAAATATTAAATATCTAACAGTACACCATGTAAAAATAAATAAATATATAGCTTTGTCTAAAAATCTATCCTTGATAAATTAAAAATAAAATATCTTAAACGTAATTAATAAGATAAATAAAAATAAAAAATTCTTTAATTAAATTAACAGTACGTACTAACTTTGACTTTTATTGATTCTGCTTGTCCCATAAATATTAATTTAATATTTCGAGGCGGCAGTTTATGCTGCCCTTTAATAAACTGTTATGTTTTCATTAAGCTATTATGTGATTTTTTTTATTATTTTATTAATAGCTTTTAAGTTGCGAATAAAACTGTAAAAACATTTTATAGACCGCAACCTATTACCTATCAAATGGTTAAAAAGTTAATAAATACTTTTTGCTTTTTATGTCAGTAGTATTTTATTTACATAATATAGTTGAAGAAGATTATTTCAATTCAAACTATATTCTGTGTTTTAAACTAGAGAGCTCTAAGGCCTTAATGCAACCTAAGGTCCGCGCACTCCAATGTCTGTATCCAATGGCGTATCCAAATAAACTTTAACCTAGCTAAGTTTTCCATTATCAAATGCCATTTCAATCTTCAAAAAGTTGCGATTTTCATTGAAAGCTCAATAAATTAAATGATCAACTTCTCAAATTCAATTGAAACAATTAAACCAACAATTTGATAAATTGGCAAAGTATATGTGCTTTTAGCAGTCACAAAGTGTAGAGAGACTATACAACAAATGGGCCAATTTAGGACAAAGAAATCGGCCTATTTGTTGTATAGTCTCCCTACCCTTTGTGACTGCTAAAAGCACATATACTTTGCCAATTTATCAAATGGCGGCCATGTTTCAAGATGGCGGCCATTTAAAAGTCTCTTTTCGCAATAACTTTTGAAACATTTATTGTATTATAATTATTTGAAGTATGCAAAAATTTTACTGTCGAAACACAATGAAACTTTCCGAAGTTAAAAAATTTATAAATTAATTAATGTTGGGGTGTTTGTATTGAGATATTAATCGTAAAATAACTGCAAAGGATTGAATTTTTGTGTTTGGAATTTTTTTAGATCAGATGAGTTAGAGACGAACAGACTGGGGTTGGTTGGATTGAAAACATTGAAACATCTTTATTATTGCGTTCCTTACTCCATCCGACCGGCCCTTGGACAATCCTATCCCGAACCGGGATAGTTCAAATTCAATCATAAAGGTTGGAAACCCTTGTTCTAGATAATGGGTTACAAATAAAGTTCTGTCAAAATAATGGACTGAAATATTCTACTGTAGTTTTACTTTGCCTTGAACATTGTGTGCTATTTTAGTATTATTGATATTTTTATTATTAATTAATATATATTATCATATTATACACGCACATGCAAATACCTTTTCTTACGTTTTCTCGCAAAAAAAAAAAAAAAAAAAAAAAATAAAAAAAAAAAAATAAATAAATAAAAAGAACCCCGAATTGTCCGTTAATAATGTTTTCGAAACAGTGGTTGATCACTCTTAAAAACATTTTCAACCTGAATATTTGGTTTTTCTTTTTATCCATTCATCCGAAATATTGTAGGACGTATATAACGCATTTTTAGAAACAATCAATCGCAAAATTAGAAATTATCCCGATGTATTTAGGCGTCTAAATTTTTAACTCCACTATTTAAAAAAAGCTATATTCCAATAAATACACATAACGACTTTGATAACGTATGTAAAATATTTTTTCAATCTACGATTGATACGTAATATAAACATTGTATCTCTGTTTAGATTCGTAGAAAGTGATTCTTTACACACCTGTATTAATTGCGCATGCTTGTCTCATAGTTTTGAACAATTCCTCTTTTTTTCCACTCTAGTGACGAAAAGAAGAAGAATTCTTCTTTTTTCCACTCTAGTGACGAAAAGAAGAAGAATTCTTCAACTTTACACACGATTAGCGAGTTTGTTTACATTTAACATAACTAATTTGATGTTTATTTAATAAAAGTAACTGTTTGTATCGAGTTTTTTTTTGAAAATCAATGAGTGATTTAAGTGATTATGAAGAATATGAGGAGAATAATACGCCTTCCGAAATAATTAATTCGGCACAAAATACAACTAACGAATTGATGTCATCTTTATCAAAAGAGAAATACTGAAATACGAGCTTTAATACAGGAAGTTTATTATTTTTTTCTGCATTTATTATTAAAATCTAACAATCGTAGATAAAGTACGGTACGCAACTCGTGCGAAAACGGAATTTTGCATTGCTCGTGTGGTTTTACTACCCTCGCTATCGCTCGGGTGTAAACTCCACACTCGCATGCAAAATGCTTCTTTCCACTCGACGCGTAATGTATTATTATCTACGATTGTTACGAAATATAAACATTGTATCTCTGTTTAGATGCGTAGAAAGTGATTCTTTACATACTTGTATTCTTTGCGCACTAAGACTATAAATACGCCTCCCAAAATAATTAATTTGGCACAAAATACAACTAAAGAATTAATCTCATCTTTATCTAAAGAGAAAAACTTACATACAGGATTTTTTTTTTCTCCATTTATCCAACAATCGTAAATAAAGTTCGGTACGCAACTCGGGCGAAAACGGCATTTTGCATTGCTCGTGAGGTTTTACTACCCTCGCTGTCGCTCAGCTACAAACTCCACACTCGCATGCAAAATGCTACTTTCCGCACTTGACGCGTAATGTACTATTTCATTCTTTATCTCTCTTCTTCCTATAAACTTTTTTCCATTCAAATAATAATAAATATTTATATATTACGCTGTAAACTATCGCATTTTTTTTGGCAACAATATTATCTTGATACACTATAAAGTATCAGAAACTCTTACAGTATTGTATTGTTTTTTTTTTTTTTTTTTCCTCTCGTCACTTATAACTTTCTAGTTGAGCGTTTCTATTTGGAGTTGGTTGGTTGAAGGCTTGTGAGCTTGAACTAAATCTCCGTAGCATTGAAGTAACTGTGATCACGCGAACTTCTTAGTAAAAATACTTCTACTTGGCAGGTGAGCTAAATACACCTCTCTGATATTATATACATAAATATATAATTCAAGTACCTACAGCCATGGTTCATGCATAAAAAAATGACGATATCTCAAAATAAAAATGAATAGATAAGGTCATTTGACTAATAGAATTGGCCAAAGAAGAGAGAGCTAAAAGGGTTGGTAGAATAGAAAACAATAAATAAATGTTCAATCTAACGGCTGCAAGATTAAACTAGAAATTGTATAACACTGATAGTTACTACTACGTTTCCATGAGTTTTCATTACCGTTTTGAAAAAAGGTTTTGGTTTTCAAAACCCCATGAAAACGGCAATTTCAAAACCTTTTGAGTTAAAGGCCACAACAGATACTTTTTGGTTTTGTATTGAAACTATTTGAAAAAATAACATGGAAACGGGTATTGCATTAAAAACAGAATTGAGGCATGCGTAGTAGGTATAATGAGCAGAGATATTATAACCTGATTTAACTATAATAACTAGTCTTGGAGTTTATAGTTTTTAAAATTGTAAAAACTGTTTTTTTTTTTTTTTTTTTGTTTTTTCACATTTTTGCCTGAACTTTTTAAACGAGTTCAAGTAATTTAGCTACATTAGGATTAGAATTTAACATTTTTAACAGTAATTTGATTTTGGGATTTATCTTACAAATATGTTTGTTAGGGTCGACACAATATTTCTTTCAGGGCAACTTTGAGGCTAATTTGTACTATAATTATTCTTATTAAATTGGGCCTAATCAATAAATAAGATTTTATATTGTGTTGTAGTCCCCATTCAAATCAATGTCATTGAGCAAATTTTCCAGATCAAAGGCTGAGCATTTTTTTTCTTAGATCAGGGGTCTCCAATCCTTTTGGCTGAAGAGCCATATCTGGATAGGATGGTCCATTGAGGGCTGGATGAAGTAAGCAAGACTCAGTTATTGGGCTTTCAATGATAATAATAGGAAATACTCGTATCCAGACAAGTACTACCCATTTTGGCCAAAACAACTTCAGTTAGACTTGTGCTGGTCTCTTTTGATGTTTGAAATGGCATTTTAATGCATTGTTAAAATTCAACTTCTTTTTTGGCACTGCGGGCCGTATGAGCACATCTTACGGGCTAAACCCGGCCTGCGGGCCGTAGTTTGGAAACCCCTGTCATATAAAATACATCAATAGAGTAAATAGATTAATTCGAAAACCAATTAGAAGAACCACTTTTTGTGATGATTTAAAAGTTAGCAATAAATTGCTGGACGAAATTTATGCCAACATTTTTATTTTAGTCTGAGATATAGTTACCACCGCATTATCACCCTTAAGCGATACAGAAAAACTGACATACAGAATCCAAAAAGTTGTATTGTACATATAACATAAAAACTTAAAAAAATATATTATTACTGGGTAAGCGTTACATAATACATACGCGTATTAATGCACTTGCTTTATATTTCCCTAAACCAATCTAATACATGTACTCGTATATATAGTGGCCTTTATTTATAACCGCTTTAAAAGTCGGTTAGGCCTCTTTTAGTCAATATCCAGGGTTCAACATAAAAGGCAGTTAACGGGGCAACTACCCCGTGGCAGTATTACCAATACCTATTCACAGCATCCACTCCTATGTTTTTTCTAAATAATTATACTGTAGTGTTTACTCGAAAGATATTATTCCTTACTAAGAATTACTAACTTAAATCGATCATTTTCTATTTAAAATTATAGATTCGTAGGTTTCTCTAAAACTACATATTTTCCTATTACAAGTAATGTTTTATTAAATTTGTGGTATCAATTATATTTCATACAACTCACTTACCAACAAACTAACATCTAAACATGTAGATGACATAGCTACGTATTTTATAAAACACCCTCATAATAATTATTATTAAACATGCTGTTTTTTAACTTTAAATAATGGAATCCAGTCGCATTTGTGTTCCATTAATAAAAATGGTCCATATAAACACTGTTTACCACTTAAAAGGGGTTGGAATCAGAATACCCTTATATTTGACTTATTACGCGTCCAACAGTGTTCACATCATTTCATTGAAAGGTGGNTCGGACCAAACTTTAATCACTTTAAAGTGCCATCACCCCTTACACTTTCTACTTAATAAAATCAATGTCAATGTATTCACCGGGTTATAACAGAATCGACCTTTCCTACTCCTCCTTATTAGTAATTCTGTTTCTCTTCACGAGTGTTGTTTTCTCATAATTACTTTAGTGTAGTTAATTTATTATTTTATTAATAGTAATTGATAAAAATGTATTAATCTTTTATCTGAATATTAACTTTTGCTTCCGAGCTTACCAAAGGTAACGGAAGCTATGCGTGATCATTCTAAAGAACGAAAATATTTTATGTCTCCGATTTTAAAAATTCCAAGACATCAAGACAGATAATATCCGTTTCTGAAATGAGGGATCATTTTTGGTTCCGTGTCTGTCTGTCGGTCTGTCGCTCAATTTGTGCGAACCAAAATATCTTAAAAACTATACGCCCAATTTATTTATTTGTATAGTAGATCATAATAAACTCATCGTAGGTCCCATGCCATATAAGTTTCAACCTTCTGCGTTCAGTTGTTTCTCTTCCAAATGCGCACAAACATATTTTTATTTACACATAAAGCTTCAAAAGTACCCATCTGATTTGTATAAAACTTTTACAGGTTATCGCAAGTAACCCACAGATAGCCCCAGACTAATTTGAACTGTCTGCGTTCTTTAACTATCCAATTTAAAACCTGTATTTATTTATTCATGTTTGTAAGAGTCCTCAATGGCAATAAAGCCACCAAAAAGGAACTCTTTTTGAGGAAAAATTAACTAAGCAACATTTGTCCTTGGAAACACATATTAGGAAGTGAGCCAAAAAAATTGTAAGTTTTCAATAAAATTATGTAAATAATTGTACTCGTATGTACTTTGAAGAAAATCTAAAAAAAAAAATCTATATTTTATTTTACTAAAAATGAATTATAATTTGGGGGACGGCAGTCGAGCACAGCCGTACCATCCTTTACTGGGACCAACTCACGGCAATAGTTGCCGTGAGTTGGTTTTTTTCTGCAAGTCAGAAAATGTTTTTAAATTTAAACGTGAAGATTGATTTGGGAAAGACAATAGAGATCGATGACAAAGTGTTTGACGGCTATACGTTTATATGAAGTTTTCTATAACTTTTTGGACCTCAAATATTACATATAATTTTGTAAGCTTAAACCTAAATGTAGGCATTAAAACAAGCTTCCTTTTAACCTTTATAGTCATTGATTTTCAGTTCCCCTTTGGAGGAAAGTTTAGTGAGGCTAAATTGGGTGTCCTACAGTCCTACCCAACTAAAAGGTTTTGGAACCGACCCCGAGTCGGATGTCTCTGCATTCCCTTCTGTCCTTAGGGCCCTCTTACACATAAATCCATTCCCTGTCTCAACTCCACACATATCAAAACATGTTAACCTTATTTTTATTTTTCCCTCAAGAAAAATGGGGAAAGCAACGTTTTCTGCACTTTTTAATAACTTTTTGTATACAAATATTTTTAGCTCTAAACGTACTGTATAATACGTTGAACCGAATGTTTCTAACGTCACAAGAATATTAAATTAAAGGGGGGAGGAGTGGGGAGTATGACGTAGGGGGTCAGAAGTGGGGGTTGGCCAGAGTGACCCTCTACCTACTAATAAACAATCAAAATGTTTATTAAATTTAATTAAGTTAGAAATCTAAAAACATTCAGTGAACCAGGAAATATTATCTTCTAGTAATTCCCTTTTTACGTCTTCTAAATTTTCAATTATTTGATAGGTTCAAATGTAGATTAAGTCAAAAGCCTAAAGAATTGAACAAAGGAACAAAAGAAAGGAATGTAGAGAAAGACTCAAAAATGAGTGCTTTCGGATGATTGAATAGAGTGCTTAGGGTTTTTAGAGAGAAGAATTGAGGTCATTGTACTGACAAGGCAATGTGGAATAGAGTGTAACGGGTCGGTGCAGTCTTTAACCTTCTGCTTACCTCAACTCACTCGACACTTGAGTGCCTTTAGAGAGGCATCTCCAACAGCCTTCGGACCAAACTTTAATCACTTTAAAGTGCCATCACCCCTTACACTTTCTACTTAATAAAATCAATGTCAATGTATTCACCGGGTTATAACAGAATCGACCTTTCCTACTCCTCCTTATTAGTAATTCTGTTTCTCTTCACGAGTGTTGTTTTCTCATAATTACTTTAGTGTAGTTAATTTATTATTTTATTAATAGTAATTGATAAAAATGTATTAATCTTTTATCTGAATATTAACTTTTGCTTCCGAGCTTACCAAAGGTAACGGAAGCTATGCGTGATCATTCTAAAGAACGAAAATATTTTATGTCTCCGATTTTAAAAATTCCAAGACATCAAGACAGATAATATCCGTTTCTGAAATGAGGGATCATTTTTGGTTCCGTGTCTGTCTGTCGGTCTGTCGCTCAATTTGTGCGAACCAAAATATCTTAAAAACTATACGCCCAATTTATTTATTTGTATAGTAGATCATAATAAACTCATCGTAGGTCCCATGCCATATAAGTTTCAACCTTCTGCGTTCAGTTGTTTCTCTTCCAAATGCGCACAAACATATTTTTATTTACACATAAAGCTTCAAAAGTACCCATCTGATTTGTATAAAACTTTTACAGGTTATCGCAAGTAACCCACAGATAGCCCCAGACTAATTTGAACTGTCTGCGTTCTTTAACTTTTGCTATATTGATACTTTAATTTATGTATAAAATCAAAACATTGATACCCATATCATGGGCGAACTTAAAAAATAACTAGTCTGCAACTTGGGCTGTCCGCCATACTGGATTTAACATGATGTCACTTAGCAAACCATGCATTGTCATCCAAACTAAACGTGTAAGCAAAATTTCAATTCAATCGGTAGAAAAAAACTGCTTCAAAATTCAATTGTATGATTTCACACATACATACATACAAGCATTGAAAGTTAAATAAAAGCTTGTAAAAAAGGGGACACAATTAAATTAATAAGACAGTAATGACGAGTGAAAGCATAAAATCAATAAAGTGCGTGATAGAATGCGATGAAGCTATGTGCTACTGCTACACCAATTTCTGAAGTGTATTTGAATGACCTGATTATATGATAATTGTATTATAAATATGTACCAAGGTTTCAGTTGATATTAATTATTACGCCAAAACACCTCAAATTAAAATTACTATTTTAAATCTGATTTTTGTTCTCCTACTATCATATGAATGCCCAATATATGAGAAAATTTGTCGAGTAGTCCTTTGATGTGATTTCTAATTTATTTTTGAATTTTTGATCGTTTTAATAATTATGTCATTTAAGTGAATTAAACAATTTATCATTTTTTATGCTATTTATTAGGATTGGAAGTTTAGATAAAACATTATCCTTGTTCAAAGCTTTAATCTGATTTTTTACTTTCATATCTTTTAAACAGATATTAATTGTTTATGTAACCTGCGACTACTAGCTAGGTTTTTTTCTTGAAATACGTCTTTCAGTAAATGTTTATATTTATCCAAGTTCGCAGTAATTCCTTGTACAAACCAGATAACGTATTATACTGTTTTAGATGATAAATATTTTTTTTTATTTTTAACATTAATAATATACATCATTTGGATCATCTCGGTAATGCGTAATAACAAGAATGTTATTTCTTTATTTAATTATGGTGAATTCGCACTCACCCTCTGATGTTTCTTGCCACAGTATTCACTATTGATCGAGTTTTTGAGCGAGATGTGATCGATCTATAGTACATTATGCAGTTGACGGTTACTTTAAAAAACTTGAAAAATGTGCTAAATGCTGAATACCCATGTATTGATATAGTAAACTCCATGCAATGATCCATCGATGACTTAAGAAACTCTAAACTTCAAGATAAATCTTAAATTAAAGTTATTAAATTATTTTCGAATTATAGATAGTATAACAGTTTAAGCTTAAGCAAATAACTTAGTCGTTGACTTTTTGGATAGTTTTATCTACCATAGTCAGGAACAGATTAAAATATTTGTCTTATGTTCTGCTAAATGTTGCCAGTGCCAGCTATTTTTGAGCTTACCTTTTATACCACTGATGGAAGAGAGTGGTGAATTAGAGGTCACTTTGTAGAAGGAAAATAAAGCGTTTCCCGGTCATCTACTTTACTACCACTAGATTATTTACACCTCAAAGAAGATCAATTTGTAATCCAGTTTATCAAAATCAAACTGTCCACTCTTCAGTACCGGTACACTATTTCTACTTTCGCTACAAACAATTTTGATACTACGAATGACGAAGAAATAAGGTATAAAAGTTCGAATTTTCACTTTAAATGTTTTTTTAATAAGGATGTTTCTTTGAAATTTCTTTAAATAAAATTATCAGGTTATTAAATTTAAAGTAAGTAAAATTTTTTAGGTCAAGGACATAATTAATTTTTTTTAGGAATCACAGTACTTTGAACATACATAAATCCCTTACAGCTGAAGTGTAATTGCTAATTCTTACTTTTTCACTAGAAAATTGTCATTTTATCTGAATAGAGCCTATATCGAACATAATGCAGGTACTTCCCGTATTTTGCGCTTAAATATATAAATATAAATTTTCTAGTGAAANATTTAATTAATATTATTACTCTAGTCAAGTCTTAAGTACTATATAAAGTGTATTTATAAGGAAATATAATTAAGATAAATATAATTAAATAAATTAACTATTTCAAAAAGTTAATATTTATTAAAAAGTCCCAGCCACTTTTATAACATCTTCTATTACAGAAATTATAAATCCATCTTTAATAATATCACAAATAAAAAAAAAAATAAATAGTTTCACAAAATACTACTCTACTCCTCGCCGCTACGGTCCTTTGAAAGGCCCTGGCCGCCATAATTTAGCCTCGCCACTCCTCCATATCCTTTACACGTCTCCTCCAGGAGTGAAGACCCAACCTCCTTAGGTTGTCTTCGACATCCTCCAGCCATCTCTTTCTGGATCTGCCTCTGCCTCTTTTTCTTCCATCTTCTGGTCTCCTATCCATCATCCTCAAAAGTAAACAAGTTCTATGATAATTAAAAAAAAAATGAGTCATAAATGTTTAATGGCAGCTCTAATTAACTCTCCCCCTGATAATGTTCATCATGGTTTATTTTTATTATCATGACATTTGCCCTATACGTTCATTGTGATTTACTTTTATTTATTGATCTTTTTAAATGCAGTAGATTATAATACTTTTTTGGTAATGTCATTTGGTCTTTAGAGATTATAAAAACATTAATATTTAGTTATATTGGATTTGTTGGCTTTATTTCGTACTTTATATTCTTTATTTGGATATATAGAGTAAATAATGAATAATAGAGGCGGATGGATGTAGGTTATAGTTGCTCCTGAAACATTATTGAAAAAAATGTATATAGATAATTCTCACTACGTCACAACCTTTAATGCAGATATAAGGTCTGATGATGCACAGGGGTGGGCAAAATATAGCCAATAAATTAATATAATGATATGATAATAACCATTTATTATAACCCAAAATTATATTATTTTTTTTTCTTCTTTATAGACATTGTATACGTATGAAATATTTCATTTTTGGTTATAAATCGACAGTAAACCGTGTTAATAGAAGATAATAATGGCTAGTAGTAAATGTTCCTTTCTATTTTTTAATAAAAAGTCGGTCTAAGACATCTCAGTCAATATTTCATATACTAGTTCATTATTACTTAGCCCAGTATGTATTTTCCATTTATTAATTTTTGATTTTTCATAGTTAAATTTAATTATTATTGAACATTTTATCAAAATTTAATATAAAAATAACCTCTATTCGGCGGGGAATTAAACCCGTTTTCTCTCCGTCCGCGTTTAAAGCTTTTTTTCTCAGGGACTAGATTTTTCCCGGGAAAACGGCTTGTATCTTTAGATTTGTATTTAAATGGACTACCTATTAGAATTTTTTAATCAAAATCGTTGGAATCGTTATCGAGAATTTCTTTTCCCCGTTTTTTCAAAGTCTTTGGTGGGTAGCGCCGCCAACTTTAGATGTAAAATTAATTTCTCGACTTTGCCTCGGGGTATTTTTTTCTCAACATGTAAGTACATATGTCAAATCTCGTCAAAATCGTCTCTGTAGTTCTGGCTCCAGTAATTAACTTCCAAAAAGTAATTAACATGAGTGTTTTGTAATAAATATAACCTAGTATCGACAGCTTTAATTAATATACTCGTTGTGGTTTATGAACTTATGCCTCTTATCTATTTGTTTTAATTTAATTTTTTTTTTTAATAGGGGAGTAAGATTTTGCAGGCATGTTAAGTGTTAGTAAGTCGGGGGGGTTTTGTGTCTGGACTTTTGTAGGCATGTTAAGTATCGGTATGTTTGGGGGTTTTGTGTCTAGAATTTTGTAGGCATGTTATAAGTATCAGTATGTTTGGGGGTTTTGTGTCTCGAATTGTTTCAAATTGTTGATTGTGTTTTAAGAGAAATTTCAGACGTAATATTATTTTTCAAGACAAAGTTTATAATGGAAATCTATGTTGATTTAACATCTTAATGTTATTTGCATAATTAAATTTAAAACAGGAAGTGCAATTTTTTCTTGTTGTAATTTTCCTGATCTTATAAGGAGAAAGAAAAAAGCTTTTTCTGTGGGTCATGTCTGGTTGTAAGTAAAGAATGTAGTTTAGATCCCAATGTTATTAAAATAAAGACAGAAGGCTTTTCCAAACGACTAGAAGACAGGCGTGACGGGTATACGAGACTCTGTACAACGTTTACCCCCTAGTGACTGGTGTAGAAGTAATTATAGCTCCTAGCATGGCTGGGACGTGGCAGCAAAAGGCTACAACAGACTACAACCTGACTTCCTGCTTGGTAGTAGATAGACCTTGTTCCCCTTCGTCTCCACAACCCTTACCTTACTCTAGAGTTAACTCAAACTATACCTGCTTTAGGTCCATCCTAAATATTTTTAACCTTATAGTGAGAAAGGGCTTTGGAGCACTAACGGAATTTCAGGGTTGGGGGCCTATGGCATATTTCTGAACTGGAGCCCCTTTGTTAAGTGTTATGTGTAGTTGAACGTATAGACATAGACTATGAGCGGCACGTGGCATTACGCTTATCCATACACCCTACTCCAATAACCTTTAGTGGTCGTCACTTGTGACATTGTCAATAACATTTTTCGACGAAGAATTTCCTGGTGTTTCGAAATATCTTTTAATAAGTTTGGAGACTAAAATACTCTAATAATTCTTACAAACCCCTTCATAAAGTGAACGTGTAATTAAATATTGATATAAATAGAATGCATGATACTAGGTTAGTGTTATAAAATTCTAAATATAGGTAATAAAACCACGCTGTCTGAAAAATGTTGTTCTTACAAGTTAGTAATTTAACTTGCAATGTTTGTATGTATGTGTATGTTCGTGTCAAATCTTGCACCTGAATTATAAAACAGTTATCCTCAACCGATTTAATTGAAATTTTGCATACACGTTTAGTTTGGATGACAATGCATGGTTAGCTAAGTGACGTCATTCTAAATCCAATATGGTGGACAGCCCAAGATGGTAGCCCAGTTATTTTTTAAGCACGCCCATGATATGGGTATCAAATGAAATGGTTTGCAGAGAAGAATTAGAATACAAGCTTGTTTTAAAAATATTTTTTATAATCAACTTTTTACTCCATCTATTATTATATTTATACCATTTTAACACTAATATTATAACTATGTATACCTAACATTTAAAGTATCTTCTTAGTCAGGGTCTAAAAAAAAACAAAAATTAGACTTTAGCAACGTATTATAATTTTAATATAGGGACCAAAATAATTGCAACTGTCTCACTTAAGTCTACATAATATTAAAGAAAGTAATTGTATTTCATTTAAAAGTTGTTTTATAAAAACAAAAAATATTGTTCTTGAAAATCAAAGCTTACTGAAATAAACCCTAGAAAATAATGTGTAAATGTTCAGCCAACTAGCTGATAACTAACTGTCATAACTATCATAACTAGCTATCATTACAACCATCGTCTATATCTTTTTAATTTTAAGTGAATTTGTTAAACAAATTTAATCTATGATGTTTTAAGAACAACAAAGAGTTATTTTCTTTCTCCAAGAATCATGTTGTTTTTTACCTAAACTATTATACAGAATATTGTTAGTTTAACAGACCATTTTTTTAATTTAGGATACAACAATACCCTTCTTCTATATAAGAACCAAAAAGAAAGAAATAATTTCATTTCTCTTCTCTTTCTTTGTTGAAATCGTTCCTTAATAGGTTGTTACAAGAGGTTGTTATATTTTATTCCAACATAAATAAATATGTTTGATGTCTAAGGATTTTAATTGCTTCTTTAAGAAAAATCGATTCCTTTTGACAATGACTTTTTTTAAGAGTATTTTAGCAAACTATTGTATTTTTTTGAAAAATATTGTTTTTTACAAACAACAAGAACAAATTAAGTTGTTCAAGAAAGTTTTTTTAACTTAAAAATATTTATATTTTTACATATATATATATTATATTGAGGGGGTATTATAGTCTCTCAACAATAACTCATTATGGTAAAACCGTCTTTTAACTTTTTTTGACTTTTTTATTTTTTCGCGTACTTATTTTATTACTTTGATGCGTTTCCTTTCTTTTTCTTTTTTTTAATTCTTTTATGTTTCCTTTCTACTTTCTCATATTACGTAGTATTATAAAAGAAAGTATTGTGATAGCGGGAAAATTCAAATTTGAGATTTTAAAAAAGTGAAAGGTAAGAAATGTCTGTTGCCTACAGTCTGTACAGACATGTGGAGCCTAAACTACTAGGCCGGTTTTGATTTAATTGGTATGATTTAAAAATCATACATTATTAGAGGCGAAATCGAGAAATGAACTATAATTATAGTTCCAAATTTGGGGGCACTAGTGTCTAGGCCACAGCTTCTTTTTACGCAGTAACCCCATAAATTCTGGAAAAAGTTAAGAAATTGTTATCTCAGAAACGGTTCTGACTATTTTAATGATTTTTCTTTAAACTGTAGTCGATTTATATACGAATCTACCATGCAAGTCGTTTTCTTTTTACAAGGTTTTATTTAACTCGCAATTTTTGTATGTGTGTATGTTCGGGTTAAATCTTAAAACTGAATTTTAAAGCGGTTATCCTCAACCCATTGAATTGAAATTTTGCAAACATGTTTAGTTTGAATGACAATGCATGATGACGACAATCTAAGTGACGTCATTCTAAATCCAATATGGCGGACAGCCCAAGGTAGCTGAATAGTTATTTTTATGTACGCCCATGATATGGGTATCAAATAAAAGTGTTTGCAGAGAAGAATACGAATAAAAGCTTGTTATTAAAAATGTATTTTTGCAATTAACTTACCTATTTATTTTATTGACTAACACAACAACATAAATTGTGATATTTATTATTAGTGATTTTGATACTTACATTGTTTTGTTTTTTTTCGGTGAATTAAATGAAAAGGTTATAATTGAGTAATCCTTTGGACTGAAAGATTTATAATATAAAATTAAATAGATTTATAATAATAAGCTAAGAATAATAATTTAAAAAAATAAGAATGATAAGTTAGATGTTAATTAATTGTTAATAAAAAATCAAATATTTAGTACTTTGTAATTGTCTAGTGTCTAGGCCACAGCTTCTTCAGGCAGCGAGGTAGGTAATCTGGGATGGTTTGGGAAGAATGTAGTTTTACTAAAAGCTTGGGATGATGATAAGGACTCGTGGAATTTCTTGTATTGGGATGTAGGTAGGTCACGGACAAATGGAACATTAAGATCATTGTGGAGTGGAGGGTGAAGTTGAATACATAAATATGGCTCCGGTGATTTTTCGAAGGATTTTGGAATGAAGAGTTTGAAGTCAACGGGAGTTAGAAGACTTTGCGTGCCTGCAAACCTCCAAACCGTATGTCCAAGCTGGTTTTAAAACTGCGTGTTGTCGTTTAGAAGTTTATTTATTTTTCAGAGTAATAATGGACCCTCGATCTTGTAACGTTTTAAGAAGTCAGTACGTTCAGCTGTTCAGCTGTTCCCTCAGGAAAATATAGTTTCTGATTTCTGAGATATTGATGAAAATAAATCTGATTTTGCTGAAAAACTAAAACGAGTCACTCGAACAGCCCCTTTTAAACAATAACTTATTTAAAAACTTTTTTTAAATGCGTTTAAAAGTAAATATGTCTACGGTAGAAACAATAGCTTCAATTTATTGAGGTCACAGAGTAGTGTATTATAAAATATTGCTTATACTTACTAACCAAAAAGACTTACCTCATTTGGTCTTTAGTGCTGATTATTTCAAAAACACTGCTGAATTTTCTTATTGTTGCAAATCTTTATATAAATGTAAGAACCAATGTTCAAACTAAATACAGTGTAACTTTAAATTTAAATAGATAGAGGATCGTCTCCAATTATGGGTAATTTCTAATCTACTATAATAAGTCTCCGTCTCCATTAGTTTTAAATGAGATAGGGAATAAAATTCGCAGATTAAATACGGTTGAGCTCACATTATAGTGTAAAATTATGTTAGGTTGGAAAGGGTTTAGGACTATAATTCGCACCTTATTAAAATTCAAGGAACCTCTAACATTTAAAGAACCTTCCTGTTATTATCTTATAGGTATACAATTGCGACATAACTGCGTTTGCGTTACTATCACTATTCCGCCAACACATAGTTGTCGAAGAAAAATAGAAGTATGTTATAGCATAAAGTAGTCAATAATCTCTTTATTATTTATATAGTGAACTAGTGAACTATTTTCTGTGCCAAACGAGAGTTAGTGCGTTGATAGCGCTGGAAATCGAGTGACACACAGACTGGCCAACCTCTGAAGGAAAAAATAAAGCCACTACATTCACCTTCTTAAGTTGAATGTGGTTATCCAGAGGGCAAATCTTGAGCTCTCATTGGCTCCCCACCCAATTGGCTACTTTTTCACACGCTGTCTACGCACTAACTCTCGTTTGGCACAGACTATAATTGCCTTTTGGAGTAAAAAATGTATTTTGTTTTGTAAATTTTGATTTCGTAATTTGATTTTCATTGTGCGTTATGAGATCGTTTTTCTTAAATAAAAAACCCCTTTTTATCACCCTGTTGGCATAAAATTGACAAAGCCGAGTAAACTCTCCTAAAGCTTCTGTATACGAAACAGTTTTATTTATTCGAACTTTTTTTTTCTTCTTGAAAACGGCAGTTTTTTGTGCTATTAGAATAAAGACAGTAAAATCGTTTCATAATTTCCGATATCAACCTGTGACCTTTTGATTTTAAATTTTTCACCCACAGAACGAACTAAAAAATTCTTGTTTGCGTATAATATAATTTCTAATAATACCTTTTTTTTAAAAAAAAAAATATATTGAATTACGGGATTCTGATAAAGGCATTTTATAGAAGATGGTGCATTAAATATTTTTTTACTAAAACTATTCCGTCAACATATATAGAAGAAAACATTTATATAGCATTTTTGGGCTGCCCGCCATATTGGATTTTGAAATATGTCACTTAGCTAACCAAGCATTGTCATCCAAACTAAACGTGTATGCAAAATTTCAATTCAATCCGTTGAGGGTAACTGCTTTAAAATTCAGTTGCAAGATTTGACTGGAACATACAAACATTGTAAGTTTAATAAAAGCTTGTAAAATCGGAGAGCGTTATTTTTATTTTAAATTTAAAAATAACAAGTTAATTTAATTGAACTTTTTAGAGTCTGTTATGAGAGCTTGAGATGGGACCAAATTTAAGTGGTCATGTCCAATCTAGTTTCTCTTACATTAATGTAGTATACACTTTTACCGGTTTTTTTTTTTTTTTTTTTTAAAAAAAGTCCGTAAACAGGAGTGACCATAAAGATAGATTTCGCTGCTTAATTTGTAATACATGTCTATATTAAATAATTAAATATAGTTTTATGAAAATAAAATCAAAACACACAGTATTGCAGTGAAAACCAGTTAATTTAATGTGGTGGCAAAAGTGCTTAAATAATTAAAGCCAAAGTTTAAAAATCGCTACACTGCACTAGGAGGATTCAAAGCCGGATGCAAAAAAGGGAAAGTTGTCCCCGAACTAAATACTTTGTTCCTGGCATGTAAAAAAATAAATATCTTCATTTAAGATAATAACGATTTTTACTAAAAAGGACTTGGATATGAGGTGGAAAGATATTAACTTGGGTGGTTAGATGGTTGTGGACTGGCTTGATGCAGAATCGTGCGGGACTCTTAAGTGGGCGAGACCGCCTGCACCGTTATGTCTATAAACAGTAAAATGAACAATGTGTAGGTGGAAAGACTCGGACTCACGGAGTTCTTCTGGCAAATTCTTCAATCAAAGACTTGCTTAAGTATCTTAAGGGGACTTAAAAAAATATATAATCTATCGTATATACTCTGTAATATACTTGTTTATGAATTCTTTGTATGACCTAGATTCTTATCAAGAATGTAGGTCAAGTTTCTGTCTTCATGTTTGTGGACAATCAGCTTCTTTAGAAGAACACAAGTTTTAAAAATTCTTGTTTAGTTGTCTTTAAAAGACGTTTAAAGGCCCGTTAAGTATATTTTGACCCTTTTCCTTGGGCCATTTGCCAACAAAATCCGTTAATTAGTCTCCATTTGGATATTTGACTCATTTAGCACCTGTTATGTTCTTACCACTTTTCATTCTCATTTCTACTAATTATAGTATAAGTATATGTATGGTATATACTTCTTTAGATTGTTACTCCCAAAAACATTTTAAAATACATAATATAAATGACAGACTAAATAACTACCTATCATGATTAAGATAATCCAATGTACTTTGGACAAAGGAATATCACATCTCTGTTTTTACAAGGGGTGTAACTGTCTAAAGAAGAACATTTCATACACCTTCTTTAGATTGTTACTCACCTCTATTTTTATAAGGGGAGTAACAATCTTAAAAAAGTGCTGACTATGTACTGTGAAAAAAACTATTTTATATTCATTTAAGATGTATGTATATAGGATTTTATAATAATGACTAATGACCTATACTATAAGAAAGTTTATCTTCATTGTATCGGGGCGATTTTTTTATTACTTATTTAGTGCTTGTTTAGATTATTTATTACTTGGCAATTTAGATTACTTATTTTAAGTACATATTTTATAATATTGATAACTTACTATTTTTTTATTACTTACTCTTCATCGTCATAATATTATCGGAATTCATTAATTATGTTCTTTAATATCTATTAATGCTTTCCTCCAAGAAAGGTCGTTAAAAAATGTATATACCTATCCCCCACCTGCGATAATATTTTAATAAATAACTAGGGGGCTCCACCCCCTACTCGCACCGCTCGTCNGGACCCCCAATGGAAGCGGCTGCCTAGTATAGAGTATTAGAATTATTTTGTCTATTTACGATAAGAACCGGGGACCGATTAAAAAGTTTAAATCCGCTGTAATAGTTTTTGCACTTAAAAATAAAGATGTAACCTCAGAACAAAAATATTTTATATACTAGACCTTAAGTTTCACTTTTAAGCCTTGTCCAGACTGCCGAACCGAACAGAGGAAACGAGCCGAGCATTGGTGTTTGCGCATGACCAGTCTAAAGTGCGCCTGCGCATCTCTCTCTGGCATGCGCAGAGAACTATGTTCGGCTCGATTCCTCTGTTCGGTTCGGCAGTCTGGCTGAGTCTGGACGAGGCTTCAATGTGTGAGAGCTGAGAGCCTCACTCATATTTCTTTATTTGTTACCAATAAAAATAATGGTTTGTTTTGATTTCATGGAGTTCAAATCTATATAATAACTTATCTAAATAAAACATATCTAAATAGTGACCGACAATTTTATCAAAACTAAAGTTATAATAATTATTAACATTACATCTTTGATAGACTTCAAATAGATATAATAACTCATCTAAATAGTGACCGAGACTTTTCTTTTATCAAAACTAAACGTTATAATTATTAATATACTATTTATGATTTACTACCGATAAAAGTAAAGGTTTATGTGTTGATTTGTTAATCTTTAAATAGATTTAATTACTTATCAAAATAGTAGCAGACAATTTTATTAATATTAAATTTGGGATTTGGAGGCCGATTCTGTAACTTTTTTTATATATATCCACTTTGACATTATTTATCAAACATCGCTATGTATCAAAGTGATGTTATATAATGTAGTGAATCTGTAAAGTGATATCAGCGCTGTATGTGGCCGTATACTGAACTGCGGATTGACAGCGTCCTTTTTATTGGCTATTTTATAGTTATTTCTGTCAGAAAACAAGGAAAGTTAATGAAAACAAACATAATTGCGTCACTTTGTTTTGGTTTTTAGCATTTGATATATAACAACATAACCTGACCAATTATATCAACAACAATTTTGAGTGGATATATATCAAACCTTATTTATCAATTTCTCCTTATATAACAACAGACAAAGTTACAGATTCACCTTGACAGGTTGCGCGCGCATCTTCATAAAAACAATTTGATAAATAACAACATGAAAAGGGAGGTTTCAAAGTTACAGAATCGGCCCCATGTTGTGTATTGAAAGCTGTCACTTTTTGATTAAGGTATGTAAACAAACAATGTGCTTTCTTTATTACACCGTCCCGTGTTTTGTTTATTGCCTCGGGAATGACAGTTCCCCGAGTCATTCCTCTCAACGCGTCTATTTACTATAAGAACCTCCCCTTTCTCCCCCCGAGAACCTCCCCCAACCCCTTATCTCTATCGCACTCTTACAAACAGTTAATTATATTTCACTCTCACTGAACTTGTTTGTTTACAAAACTTTTTTAATAATATAGATAGAAAAGAAACAGTCTCTCCACGGAAGATAATACTTGTTTATTTATCAAAGCAACTTCTGGCTTTTATAAAGCCATCATCAGTGCTGATTTCAGTAGAACTAGAGACACATTAACGATGTCTCCGACATCGTATGACTCGACTTATATAATGGCTTTATTTATGACTTTATAGTATAATGTATCTCCAGTTCTACTGAAATTGGCACTGATGATGGCTTTATAAAAGCCGAAAGCTGCTTTGATAAATAAACAAGTATTATCTTCCGTGGAAAGACTTTCATTTTATTTATTAAATGACCTCAATCAAAGCTCTTATTTCTCAAATAAAGTTCTATATTTTAAGTTCTTAATTGTCTTTCTATTAAATTATTATTATTATTATTTAATCTGCTACAGTCAATAATGTCTCTAAAAAATTCACTAAACAAGCAAAGGTTTTTTTTTACTAAAATACAATCTTGAGTGAGTTATTTTGTTTATATAAGACGATTGTTGAGTGGACATTACGTATCAACTAGGCTATAAAAATCAATGTATTAATCTACGTTTTTACTTACAAGAGTACAATTATAAAAATGAGACACTGACACAGCGCAAAATGGTAGAAATAGCTATCTGTTAAATGATGCTGGTTCCCTTCAATTCACTCAGGCTTTATATGGACTGAAGTTGAATAAGAACCAACAGGCAGTGTCGTCACAAGGTTCACTTTCGAGCCTCTTCGTTCCTTTGTGTCCCATGACGAAATTTGTCCCGGATACCTAGATAACGATTCACCGCTTATAATAATACATTGAACGAATATCACTAAAGTACTTATTTAATTGAAAGGACCTTAGTCAGCTTCTTCACATCACAAGTTAGTAGGTCCTAGATGATGTCAGAAAAATGATTACTACTAAAGTATAAGACAAATTAAAAAAATGTATGTACAAATATTTACAGTATATAATAAAACATATGTATTCCAAGTTACGAGTATATTCAGCTATTTCGATACAGTAGATCACCACTCTCCATAAAATTGAATAATTTGGATAGAATAGCCTCTATAGTTCAATCAGGTGTGTAAGCGATCATCTCACATTCAACTATCAATGCATCCTGGCTGTGTGTCAGAAACATGTGGCGATAACTTGAGTGAGTAAAAGTTGAACGATTTTGGTGAAATTTGGAACATTTTACCAATGCTCAGGACAAGGAAGAGTTCGTTGTACAACGTATCCGTCAAATTGTTCGCATGCAACGTTTACGTAAACGTCAACTTCTAATTTAAAATTGGAATTTTAAGACAGGAAAAGATTCTACCTTTATCTATTCGATGAGATATTTTCAAATATATTTTTTTAGTAAAACCAACAGCGACACCACTGTGAAGTGATAATGATCGCTAATTCCATTCAATCGGATTTAAACTTCTAAAAAGAAAAGATAAATGTTTTTACAGATAGCTTACGTTCTAACGCATCGAATTTAATAAAACATCGGTAAATATGCACTTGAATACCCACATGTTTCTAAGTGTCTGACTTAGTTCCACATATTTTTACTGGTCTTATATTATTTTGCTTTGTAAGTTTCATCGCACGTTTCCCTTTATTCCGATTTTGAACCACTCTTTCATCCCGTCTTTCAATCTTTCCCAAATTTTGCTCATGGAAACAACTAAGGTAAAAAAAAGAAAAAAAAACAAAAAAAAACGTCATATTTCTTTGTTTCATCGCACACCTATTATCCCAATATTGAACCTTTTCCCGTCATTCAAAAAAAAAAATTGAAAATAAGACCAGTTTTTAAAAATGGTATTTTTATATTTTATATTAATTATTATCTGTTCCTTTTTACAATTTAACAACTTATTACCTTCTTAGACCTGGTACTAATTCGGTAAAGTCAATATATTATTTTATAAATATATATAAAATATCCACTCACGTACATACGGAAAATTTTGGGAACTAGGGGGTTTTAAGGGGGGGGGATTCACTCAGGATAGCTGAAAACCTCGGAATTGGATGCACACGCACACACACAAAAATCTCCATAAATAATTGTTTTAGTGTTAAAAAAAAAATCGTCGGCCATTATAAACAATGATACCTGTGGATAACAAATATCGATATATTTGATGATGTACTCGAGATAAATCGATCGACATGAGAGGAAGTGTTCATTAAGTCATCAGTCTAGTTTTAGTGGTAGGGTCAGATTCAATACTGTACCTTCAAATTCAAACACAACCTTATGTACTATTGGACATACGAATACACACTTTTTTTTACATAAAAGTGTAATATTTCTTCGTCCCAAAGCATATTGGAATAAATATCCCTTTGTTTTAATAAATTCGACTAAGGTGTTAAAACTTTCCTGCATAAGA
Source organism: Gerris buenoi (assembly GCA_001010745.2). Classification (NCBI taxonomy): domain Eukaryota; kingdom Metazoa; phylum Arthropoda; class Insecta; order Hemiptera; family Gerridae; genus Gerris; species Gerris buenoi. The sequence continues at coordinate 335,251 of KZ651151.1, read as the reverse complement.
TGGTTTAATCTCCTGGTTAAAATTTTTGTAGGCGTGTAGTTTAGGTTTATCTATGAAGGTGAGCTCTATCCCGCACTACCCTCTTCCACATATCTTCAACTATAACATTCATCATGATTAATAAATTCTTTAATATTTAGTATATATTGCAATACGCTAGCTTCAATGATAGAGCCACGCGATGCCTAGTTGAAATAAGAATTTACAATTGCTTCTTGATCATTTGGATGTGTGATTGTGTGATAGACAGAGTTGTATTCGTTGTGTGAATACAGTATTCTTCCAGCATGCAGCTCTGAAAAAGGAAACTGGAATGAAGAGAAAAAAACAAGAACAATTGGACGACTGATTGTGCTCTACGTTAACCATCTACCCCTTCCCCCTCACGTATGTACTATAACAACTACGTGAAACTCTTCCGGTTAATCTTAAGTCCTTGTAGCGTTCTAAATCCCCTAAGACAAAAGGAGGACTACGCATGTGCCATGTGCCACGTACAAAATTCCCCTCTTTCGGGTTACCTTTTAATTTTTCGAATTTAATTAGTCAATCAGTAAAAATTAGAGTTAAATGTGTTTTAACAGCACCTAGATTTTTTTCTTTTCATTTCCCCATTATAATATATTCCCTAATTCTACTTCCCTGGATGAATAATTTATTTAAAGGGGGGGGGGGTGGCAAAGCTGACTCTATTTGAAGTCAGCTTTAGCCTAAAAAAACATACATATTAAAGAAAGTATAACTTTATTATAAATTATATTATTATTTTACGATCAAAACTATTTCCATTCTAACAATATATGTTTTGTTTTTTTTGGATCTGAATAATAGAGGTAGGGGAGAGTCGGACAAAACCGGGTAGGCGGGTTAAACCGGGTAGGCGGGTTAAACCGGGTACCTCGATATCTCCCTGATTAGTGCTCCTATCTTCCGGTAAACAATAAAACTATTAGCGGTAGCCATTCCGAGCAGTTGGAGAGAAGATCAGCATCGATGCCACGTATTTTATAGTCAGAACGTTTTTTTAAGTTTTTAGTAAAAAAGTTTTTAATATTGTTGCATTTGTCTACTGAGTTTGAATGGCTATAACATTTTCTCAAAAAAGTGGCAAGTGGACACTTAAATTAAGCATATTTTACTGGATATTTTCACTCTCTCTTCATATACCAAGAGCAACGCCTTACCTATCTACGCCTTATTGAACTCATTAAGTAACTGTTGGGTTAAACCGGGTACCAAGGTGTGGGGCAAAACCGGGTACCCCATTCTGAGGAAGCTTACACACTTTGCAATGCATCAAGTTATGTATGCACTATCTAGATCAATAGAAGGGCGGATTCAATGTATTTTCTGTTGAAGTTGTGCTCATATTGAGTGTATTAATACAGAAGAAGAGGAGGATTCTCTTGTGAGCGACATTTGTCAACTGAGTTGCCCTAAGTTTATGGTTTTTTGTAGTTGGCCCCTTATAAATTAGTTTTAAGTTTTTTTTGTTTTTTTTAACAATGTTTATATATCGACTTAATATGGCAATTTTAGAGCTACTTTAACTGTTTGTAACATAGATTTTTAAATTTAGAGTTGTTTTGCATTGATATAAATAAGTACCCGGTTTTGCCCCACGGGTGGGGTAAACCGGGTTTTTGTACCTGACGATTAAAAAAAATATTGTGTAATATGATTATTATTATTTTTTTTTTTTCCATTTTATTGAGTAACACAACTACATATATAAATGTTATAATTTTTAATGATATATGTTTTTTCCGGACATTGAATTACTTGAGAAAGGTAGTAGTCCATTGACTACTCCTTTCGGCATGAGGATTTTAATTAAGATGACAATGTATAAGAATGATGAGAATACAATAAAAGGAATTACGAGTAATAATCAAAGTGATTTTTAGTGTAATATTAAAGCAACAAAAGAATAATATGGTATTAATGAATGAATAAGGCAACTGATAAACTTTATTTTGTTGATCTGTTACTAATAGAAATTATTTTATTACAGATTAAAGATTAGGTACCCGGTTTTGTCCGACTCTCCCCTACATCTTATATTTTTTGGGTATCTGCATAATCAGACACTGAATCATGTCATTTTTTTTTTCTCTGACCTACTTAATTCTACATTTTTCTTTTGATCAGTACTCTATGTTGTGAGTCAACCTAAATTAATCTGTCGAAAGTTTTCTTAACTGGTAATCAACATGATACTGGAATTAGTAACTTCTCAGTAATTACAGCTACATCATATTATATAAACAGATTTGGGTTGGAGGTTAAGTTAATAAGTATACCTAATAATCTCCATCAACCATTGACTGAAAGGTATTTCATATATCTATTGTATATCGGTATCCATATATACGGTATCCATATTATATCCTAATAACAGTGGTGGCGATAAGGGCCCCCGGGATCTAGGGGCTCCTGGGGGCTCCTGGAAGGGAAATAGAGGGGCCACCACTAAAAGTTTGCGGGGTGCCCCCGATATCTTACCGCCGCCACTGCCTAATAAGTAGGGTAATTGTAATTACATAGCGGATGGAAGAAATAAGAGTGAGTTAGCATTTTCTGTTAGTTTTTGAGAATATATTAATTTACGAAATATGATATCGACGTCTCAGTGATGACTATCTTAAAAGTTTAGCTGGAAGAATGATTTTCACTTCCTTTACGATAGAAGATTAAGCCGCGCGATACTATTTTAAGTTAACAGTTAAAATCTTATCTCTAAGAAAGTTTTAGATTTAGATGATAACAGGTGTTGCAATTTCTGTTTCAAAATGTTATTTGTTATCAGTTCAGTGAGTATTTAGTCTCTGTTTTCTAGTTAGTTGGAAGATGTCCGTATTGGGTGAGAAGTAGAGTTTGTAAGCGGGTTAGATAAGTTAAAGCATTCCCGCGGTCCTTAACACTATATTTTACTTTGCTCTTTGGTTTCCCCTCGTCTTTAGTCATAAATTAAAATCAGACTTCCTGTGACTTATGAGAGCTAAATGTTCACTAAAGCTAACATGATTAATGGTAGTAGCCTTAGAAGAGACTCCAAACCCGCTGTATACCTAATAACAATTTTTAAGTATACTTTATATTTAATACTTTATAACCTTCACTCAACTTTTTTTTATTAGTTTTATAATAGTTAGTTATTCAGCAGATTTTTTAAGCACAAGTCAAAAGAACAACGAAGCATTAAAAGAAGGAAAGCAATGGTATTTAAGAAGCAATCTGTATTTCTACTAATAACATAAGTATATATTACTTCACACTTCACACTACTGGCTTTCACCAAACATATTTCCCATATCCTCAGTCAGTAGTTACTAAGGAGGACAGTAAAGAATCAGGATTAGGATACGGTTGCTGTGGATGCTTATTCAAACGACAGATGACAAATGTCCGGACAATAAAATCTAAATTGAAAGTTATGTTATGAGTTATGAGAGTGGTTGATTTGGCTGCTGCCGCACAACCTTTTGTTTAATCATAACATTAGGTTTGGTCCAACCCTCCTATTTGTACCGTCCTTTGTATCATCTCGCGGATCGTTCGGGAATCGTTCAGGACAGGTTTTATACGCATGCGTTAACATTGTACTGAAATAAAATCATGTCAGGTTGGAACGGGTATAGGACTTTAATTCGCTCAGTATTAAAAACATTCAAGGAAACCTAACAGTTAGGGAACCTTCATGTTGATATTTGTGACAATTGACATAACTGCGCATGTCATACAAACCAGTATATAGTATTGTCAGAGGATCGTTGGGACCGTACAGTGAATGGTTCGCAAACAATCCCTGCGTGGATTGGAACTTTTCGTGGTCGGTACGAAACACTGTCACAGGTCGGCTTGGAACGGCTTTTATCCATTGCACATGCCCGTGACGATCCCGCGGACGGTACAATGCTTGGTTGGAACAAACCTATTATATACTGTTTCTTGGACTGTTTAAGTACAATGGGCGTAATACAGAAAATTTGAGGGCTTTGAGATACAAACTTTAATTCCCTTGAGTATATACTTAAATGTTGCTGGTGACATTCTAAAATGCTCATACATTTTATTTTTTTTTTTTAATTCCTTGAAAGACCTTAGAATAAAATTCGGCACTCTCCTATATCGGACCTTGCAATAAACAATTCATTGAAGTGTTCTATTTTTCTAAAGTTCAGTAATAACCTTAATAAAGAACTTGTTGAAGATTAATAAAATACAAATCGTCTATGGCTTCCATTTTGTATTGTAACAAAAGTAAACTGTTAAGTTTTTAGTTAGTCGGAATGCGCACGCACTACGTTCCATAATCACTATGTTCCGACGACGAAATCGGATCTATTCTGCCGACCAATTTTCATCCGAACGTGCATCCACTGCAACCACAGCCTTAGTTGTGATTGAGAGAAATTAAAGTCTGACAAAAATATCTCATGCATTATTTTTATCTTTGTTTGACACTGATGATGTTAATGTAAGTGGAGATAATTTATCGCACTCCTCACTACCACAATTTTTTATAACCCAAATTAAAAGATATTTGTCTTCGTGACATGATTCTTTACTCTGTACATTATGGAAGTTCTTCCATGAATTCTTCACTTATTGTAAGTGGAAACTGTCTTTATTTATATTAATGACAATTATTATTGAATTACTGGTATGTAATTGGTGTTTTAATAATTTTTTTTTCTCGAGGCGTTCGTTTAATACTCTGCAAAATTTTACTCAATCAAAGGTAGATTGAAACATACTAATGTTAATTGCTCCTTCGAATTTTATTCAGAATTTATCTAAATCTCAAATTATATAAATACTATGTTGAAGTTGAAGTATGTATGTATGATTTGCTATATATATATATATATA
>KZ651151.1:312422-322477 GCA_001010745.2 Gerris buenoi | reverse complement strand
GGGGGCTTTAACCCCTTCAGCCCCCAACGTGGGTGCGCCACTGCAAGTTAATAATAAATGTTGTAATTAAATTGTCGCAGAGTGATGATAATAAACTAAAAGTCCAATTTTAGGCTATATTGCGTTCTCATAATTTACTCCATCAACTTACGCTGACTCCTAGACCTAATTCTCTTATTGTCTTTGATGATGACGGTTTGTAGCTAATGATAAAATAATCGTTAACGATAATTTGGTTTTAGGGTTACATAATACGGGAAAAAGGGTTGCTCCAGAAGGAAAGATATTAAATATTTGTTGGGTGGAAAAGACCCCCTCTTTTATACCGTACCTCCCTTAACATATTATTTATATTCTTCTCACCGTTAAAGTATGAGGATATTACTTCAAATTTTAAACTCGTTTTCAAAAAAGCTAAACGAAGTTAATCTGAATCGTTCACGTTCAACTGTTATACAATATACGAGTACAATCAGACATCAAAAGAGTTTTTGACGCAAACACTTAGCTTATATTCTCACATGATAGATTCTTGTGGCTTGATAATAAAGCGATTATATTTCAAGGGAAACATGAGGAACTAGGCGTTAGCGGATGTAGTGAACGAATTCGTAAACCTGACTCAGGTTACGTTGAAGTTTCAGTCAGGTTCATGTCTCTCGCTTTATCTGCATCCGCTGACTCCCAGTTCCCTCTGCTTCTCTCTCTGTGAATTTGATAACAGCTTGCGGTTGAGAGCCGGTTTTATCTTGTAACGCTGGTGTGAAAAGATGATTTTCAATCCTTATTTCACTCTTGAGTGATTCCACTCAATTTTTAAAAGACTCGCTTTAAAGAGTTTGATTCAGAATCTTTTCGCACAACTTGTTTTCAAAGAAATATTTAGACATTAAAAGAAATCATAGGAAAGGCAGCTGAAAATCCTTTGATAACAAGGTGATACTAATTTTAATTCATCAGGTTGTTCATTACCAACTTTAAATGAAATTAAAAATAATTTATATGGTTTTCTGTGATACTTCCCTTTTAAAACCATACTCTTAGACACAAGTCACAACGTGTGAATTTGTTGTGCAGACTTTTTTATACTAAAAAAAAAGTTTTATAAATGAGCCCTTATGTAAAGGGCAAAGCTTTGAAAACAAGCCTTTAAAATCAGGAGAGAAACCTGTCCTATGCTGCGGGCGGCACCCTCCCCCGCCTAGAGATCCTTTCAATAAGACCCCAGAGCTGAGTTTTTTTGTGGTCCAGTGAGTTTTGGTCCCTTACTTTGTATACAATGGTCGGGACGATATGAAGGGACGTAAACCCAGGTATAAGGGCTCCGTCTTCTCTCTTTCAAGTTCACCAAATCACAGCCCCACTTTACAAAACCTTTTTTCGACAGAAATTGTTAAACAGTTAACTCTTTTAGCATTTCTTTCAAACGCTTTTTTAATTTCAATGTCAAACCAAACTAATTATTTACTCGCTTTTTGGTATATTTTGTTCTTTAAACTCTTAAGATGGTCTGTTCTATATAATTTTTAATTTAGCCAAATTGACCTTGTTGTTAGGTAATTAGTGTCTTAGACTATTATTTTTGAGTGCCATAATTATAACTATGTATATCTCTAGAGTGTATTAATTGCTTTATAAAATATGCTTTTCTCTTTTCAAGTTATATTCTAGACGCAATCGAATATAATAGAATAGAGAATAGAAATAAAGTAAAGTATGTTTCAGAAACAAAATTACACGATAAAACAGAAAACCCCTTAAGTATGCCAATGAGGACTTGTCTTTTTATTGTCGCTTTAGTTCATCTTCTGGACAAACAAAAGTTTCAATAGAAGTAGAATAGAAAAAGTTTGAATATGCTACTATAATCTGTCTTTTTCTAAACATTAATTAACATTATTACAGATTTAAACCAATTATAATAAGTGTTTCAGCATTAAATTTGTATTGATTTAATTATTAATAAAATTGCTGTTTCAATAACGGACAGTGGATTGAATATTCAATTGATGTTTAATGCATATATTGCTTAAAGTTAATTATCATTAAGGGTGTCCCAAAATCAATGTAAGATTTGAATTTAATTTTTTTGTGTTTTTATAATTAATCGTGATTTAACACGATCAATTTATTTAATTTACTTTAACTTATTTAATTTAACCCCCTAGATCGTGTGATGTAACATGTAACACTATTAGATTTCTTTTTACGGGCTTATTTGAAGTCAAAGGTTATTAGGTCAACAAGCCCATAACCACCCGTGCATTAAAGGAAGAAATTAACGAAATTCAGCCACATTTAATCAAAATGGTCATGGAAAATTTCGGAAATAGAGTGTATAAGTGTATATGTGGTAGCAAAGCCGTGAAGGCCATTTGCCCAATGTGTTATTCTATAAATAACTCTATCCTATGTCCTTTATGATTCGATAAAAAAAAATAAAAAAAACGACCTGAAGTCTAAAACCTGTGTTTTCTATTAAGAATGTCCATTAATTTTAGATTAGAATCAATGTTTTAATAATATTTTCCCACCACTTGTAGCCTAACATTTCGTGCCTTGATGACCAATTAAAGTTGCACAAAAACGATCTGTTTGTACTGTATTGTATTTGTAACTTCGGTAAAATACTGTTTACTGGTAGAAAAATTATTAGTACAAAGTCATATAAAATTATAATTTTGAGGTGCAAAAACATCATATTTAACTGGTCAATTGAGAAAAGTATCATTGATATAATCGAGTAGTGCCCAAACGACGGTGAAGACTGATCTTGAAATGATTTGACACTGCTAAACTAAGACAATCACAGTTATTCCAAAAATAAAATGTTTTGATTAGTTGGTCTTTAAATAGATATAATAACTTATCTAAAATAGATATCTAAATTAACTTACTTAATTTAACATTTTTTTCTAATATAAAAAAAATTAAGCCTCGTCTTTTAATAAATCACGAATTAATGCTTGCTTTAAATCTTAAATAATTAAAACAGTACAACATGTGTTATCCGAGAATAAAATGTAATTGCATGACATCTGGCGGCCCTAAAAGTATAAATGATTGTTACGATAAGAGGCCATAAGGTTAAGGCCGCTAATAGGTTGTATTGTTCTTGCTATTTCACAACAACTACTAGATATATGTAATAACTAGATTTTTTTTTCGGACAACCGTACTCTCTTATCTTCGAGAACGTCCTAATTATTTTATTATATTGTGCTAATTTCTATTTCTCAGAAAGTATAAATAATTAATTATTAGGTAATAGTATTAAAATTGAAAAGCTCCGTATGGTTACATTTAAAAAAGAACGAATAACGCTATTCTTAGAAGTAACATTTTAATTTATAAGGATAAAGCTTGAAAATTATAAGGTTTTAATTAATGATACACTTATTACCCATTATTTTAAGTGTTTTAATAAAAATAATTTACAAGACAACAATCCTTGTTCACGTTAATTTAATAAGGAATTATTAGTAGACTTATCAGTGAATTCCAGATTTATCTCAGCTTTAAATATTATATTCCCCATTTTTGTACCCCTCATGTTTATCCTTTGTGCTTATTAATGATTCACCTATAGATATGAAATTTTGTGTATTAAATAGTTATTATTTATTAATTAAATTTCATATGAATTTAAAATATTCCATTTTTTTTTTAATTTAAATGTAAAATTCATCTCTTCCTCTTCTTTAAGTTTAATATCAAGTTTCAATTTTACTTATACATTTTTTTAGATCGCAGAAATATAGCTTTGCTATCTAGCCTTTGAAAATAAATTCACACTTGAATAAAAAAACAGGTTGTTTAATCTAAAATAATATATAATTGCCTAACCACATAAAATATTTTAAAATAATAACAATTATTAATAACGTGCAATCAAAAGAACCACCCTCCTTGGGAGGCCGCTCTTGAGTCAGCTTTCACACCTCCCGCAGGGTAAATACTTTAAATATGATTACTGATTATTTTAAAAAAAGAATTACCATTCTTTAATATTGTTCTCAGTTAGTTATTTAACCCAGCACCGTTTTGTTTTCTTGAAGCATGAGCTAGGCCTCAAATGAGAAACATTCAACTTTAAACAGTTAATTAATTGGCGCTTAAATAATTTTAACTAGTTCAAATGTTATTGTATCATTAAAACACAATCTATACTAACAATATTTATTTCTGGTATAAATGATATTTTTTATTACAAATTTATTTTATGTGTATAAGATTAGCACAGCGTAAATACAGTGAAATAAAAATTAATTCCCCTGATAGTGAAATAAAGAATGCATCGGACAGTGCATTAAGTGGCCCCTACATTATGGTATGGTATTTACGAGCTTGGTCTGGCTTTTTCTCGTAGCTTACTGTGTAAAAAGTTCATAAATCGTTAAAATTCTATTTTATATTATACACGTACGTGCTTGTTTTATTCTTCTCTCTCTTACCTTTATCTGACAGTATTACTTTTTAATATAAAATTTTTGTTTTATAATTATTGATTTATTTTTGTTAAAAAATGGAATCATAAACCGAATTCTCGTCCTTAATAACGATATCTGTTATACCAATAACTAAAAATCAGTTATTAGATTGTGCAATCTATTTGTAAGTTTCGTTAAATATTACTTGAAGATTTCGTTAATTAAAACATTTGTTTTTTAATTTATATATTTTTATTAGTTTCATTCTTTGCTTAAATACTATCTCAACTCCGCCTATACCACCCTCCGAAAGGCTCTACGCTAGATTTTAGCAAAAGGCCCCACTTTTTCTTTACATACTTGGCCTGCTTACATACTTGAAATTATCTTTTAAAAGTCTACTTTAAAGTTGTTGAGTGAAAGCTGCATTTATGGAAACCTTTTTTTTAATCCAAACAATATGAGTTTACCGAATGAAGGTTGCATTTTATATTTAGATAGATGGGAGAGTTAAAGAGGGCCACTTCATATTCTTGAAAGATGCAAAGGATTGTCGAGTGTCTCGAAGAAGGACGTTTCCTTCTCATTACTGCAACCAACTTAGACATATTTAACAACAGCATACTTACTCAAAGCAAGGAGTTCCTTTGCTCTTAAGTCTTAATATGTTTACTACTAGAATAGTGTTAGCGAAACGTTTGACATCATCTCTCAAGATGCGGTCTATCCAGCAAAACCCTCTTTTAAGAAGAATTCGTTACTTCTTTAGATTGCTACTCCCCTATGTTTTTGTAGAATTTAAATAGCTTTAACTTAAACAAAGTGATGTTTAGTCCAATTGGGACAAAGGAATATCACTCTTTTGTTTTTATAAAGGGAGTAACATTCTAAAGAAGAACAGTCCGTACACCTTCTTTAGATTTTTTACTCCCCTCTGGTTTCTTTATAAGGGGAGTAACAATCTAAATAAGTGCCAAGGATTCTTTAAGGAATTCTTCTCGTTAAAGTTCGTCTTATTGATAGTAGAGGGTTAGAGGTGGTTATTGGGCTAAAGGTAAAAAAGCTCACTTTTGCGATATTTCGACCCCTCTTTGTGTCATCTCCAAGCTGAAAATCACATTCATTGCCAGTAACTATTGTAAATTTCTGCATTTTTTAACATAATACATTTAAATTGCTTTTTATATTTTTTTTATATATGTATGTATATTGTATATTCCTGATTAGAAGATTACTAACTCATCTTCTTCTACTTAAAATACTGTTCTAAAACCCTACTACTTACAGATAAGATTAGAATTTGAAGACCCCCAGTAAAATTTCTTACGGGTAAATAAAGCAGTGATTAGTTATTTATCTTATTAAGAAAAATGTAATTAAATAATTAATAAGAAAAAGTGCAGATATTGAAATGATTAAAAATTGCTTTTATAACATGGCTTACATAAGTAAACGTATTTGCCCGAGTGAGTTTCGTAAAATTCCATATGTATTATGTATTTTCGTAAAATTGTGAAGTTAAAAGTAAAATTCACAATATTTTGTTAATTTTTCTTAAGCTAAGTTAAAAGAAGTCAAATATTTCTTAATATTGTTAGAGCTTAAAAGGGAAATAAAACATAAAGACCCAAAGTTTAAAATATCAACGAAAATATCTCGAATAAGGGATTTTTGTAATTTACATAAACCAGTGCAATTCAAACCCTCCCTTTTTTACCTTTTATAAAAAAGAATTAATTTCTAACCCGGAGGATAGGGGGTGGGGAGTGAATTATTTCCACGCTATATTTACCCCCTCAACCAGTTATTCGCTAAATCCCGGACTAACTTCTCGGCAACGTTCGTCTTGATTCGGGTGAGATCGTACTTCACCCTTTTTTCTGCCTGTCTATAACTTTTCACCCTTGCTCTGAATCCCCCGCGTGGCTCGAAGCTTACTCAGCTTCTAATACTTCGAATGATGTAAATATTAATACTGTTTTTCACAGGATCCCCTTGGTTATTTTCGTGCCGTATTTTCTCTTCAGAGATTTTCTTAAATAGACATAACAACCTTATTACAAATTTTTACGAGAAAATTTGAAACTCAAACTTTAACTTCTTCAACCTTCTTCTTTAATCGTAAGAAAAAGAAGAAGAAGAAAAAAATAAACGTTTTAATACATTCTACAATTTTATCTTAAATAATATTTCCTAGTCAGTATTATTATTATTATTTTTTAATTAATAATAAATGGAATTATTTATTTATTAAATTGAATAGTAATTTCATGCCACTGCCTAACTTTTTCTTTACGTTACGATAGGTGAATATGGTTATAAAAATTCATTTCATATATACATATTATGTACATTTTAAATGCCTTCATACTTTTATCTTATCAGATTGAGTTGTTTTAAAACAAGGCAAAATTGAAAATCACAACTATAAGATGCCGGATAATATACCGACAATTTTTGTCTTGGATCCAAAAATTCTGGGACTAAAATATCTTCTTTTAGTATCTTCGTTAGTTTCTTTACGTTTTCATATAAAAAAGTGGTTTTTAAAAATGTCTGTCTGTGCAGACGCCTGGAACCTAAACTCTATGCTAGGCCGATTTGGACAAAATTTAGCATACAATACATGTTTAGAAAAATCATACCCGAGGCGAAATCGAAAATTAATTTAAGCTCGAAATTTGGGGGCGCTACTCCCCAAAAACTCTTTAAAAAAAAGAAACAATTATTTTCTTGAAAACTATGATGATTCAAAAATTCTAAAATTTAGCCCATTTAAATATGAATTTAACGATATTAAAAATATATATATAGTTTGCTAATTGTCAAATGAAATTTTGATCTGTTTGGATTTCATGTATTTTACCAATGGCCCCACTTATTTTTATCAATATTAAATTTGAGCAGGCACTTGAAATTAATGCAGGACCATATATTTAGTTTGTTACAAAATAGATTTGTTTCAGGTTTTGTGGGTGAACAGTGAACAAAGAAACAAGTATAAAATTAAAACAATCACTTTGTATCGGACAGAAGAAGGTTGACTGAGTTTGAATGGAGTTTGAGGGACTGTTTTGCGAACTGGTTTATAATCGAGATAAAGCAAACTTTCTTTGTTATATTTCAGTTTCTGTTTTACTCTCTTAAGCAATTTAGACGAGTAGACGAGCATCCTTCTGTTTGCTCTTGGTTTAATCAGTTAAATTGGCTCTCTTTTAGAGATAACATGTTACGCTTGACTAATCAAATTGATTTTATAACTATTTACATTATATTTTAGCTACTTCAGTGCCTAGATTGATCAGAATTACATTTATTTTTAAAGAATTGCTACACATTTGAGATAAACATTCATAGTTGTATGTCAATACCAAATAAAAATAAAAATAAAATAGAAAACTATTTAGGTTTTTATATCGTGTGGAAAGGCTGGGAATCGCAGGGAAGTTTCGCCCGCGGCTGTAGTGGCAGCACTGAGAAATTCCCAGACGTGCACCAACACCAGCGCTAGTCGCTAGTTTTTGGACTTCCATCTTATTTCCCTAATCTTGCACCAAGCGATTTTCACCTGTTTCCGCAGCTGAAGCAACATCTCGGGTGAATACGCTTCGTAAATGAGGACGACCATAAAGAAGAAGTTGAAAGATGGTTAACCAGTGTGGTGGCAGAGTGGTATGACGCTGGATTAAACTACCACGGTACCAAAAATGCAATTCAATTCAAGGAGGTTATGTAGAAGAATAAGTTAGGCAAGTAATTTTCAAAATATACTTTTTCTTTAAAAATGGCGGTTTCTACGATTTGGTTGCTGTGTTATTTGTTTATTAAATTCCATTATATGTTCGCTAATTTTTGCGCCTGTTGAAGGCTTTGTTTCTCCGAAAAATGTTGGTTAGAACCAACGTTATTAAATATTTATCGAGGAATTTTATTTCTTAAACTGATCTTTTCTTTGCGAACTAGAGCGCGAGGAAGCTATGTGCCACACTTAATTGGCAGAGTATTTTAAAAAAATGTTTGACTTTTTTTAATATAAAAAATATAGTGTAACTTACTTTTGAGACGTACCTAGTATCTTTAAAATTTACATATGTATTGGCAAATAATATATTGTATCCACTTTTGAAAATTATAATAATAAACTCATTTATTACATGTAATTATTTTACATTTGCATTAATAAATGTTAATTTAAATTGAAATGATCCCGAGATAAAAAAAAAGTTACTAAAAAGAAATCCACGTAGATTTAACTCATATTTTACAGCCTGCGATGGGAAAACTATTACGAAATATGACGTAGACCAATTAATTTTAATGTGATTGAGCAATCATTAAGTAAAGTTTATAGGTAGGTACATCGAAAACAATTAAAAAGTTAAATACATTTTAAATAGAAGTTGTGCAAAAGTAAAAGTTGAGCCTTTTCTAAAATAAAGTTATAATCTAAAGAGTTTGCTTTCACGAACTTATCAAAATTATTATATTTGTAAATATGCCTCATGTTACGGTGTATTTAACTCGGCTCCCAAGTGATTTCACCTTCGTATAGGGTTTGCGTGATCAGACTTAGTTCAAAGTTACAGAGTTTCAGATCAAGCTCACAAAGCTTCGGTTTTTCCCCCTCAACAAATCCCAGTGGAAAAGCACTTGACTTAGAAAGTAATAAGTAATAATAGAAGAGAGAAACAATACGACTCACAATGAAAACAAGCCACTCTTCAGCGTATTTGAAGAAAAAAGTACATTTGTTAAATATATACGAACAAAATTACATTCAGGAAATACTATCAGCAACGTAAATAATTCGCGGGGTTCTTGAACGTTATTGAATCAAGTAACCGGCACGGGAGAATAATGGGACAATGTTTACAATGAATACAATTTACTCAACGAGTTGACAATATTTAGTATCTAAAGTCTTCATCTAACCCTAACCAGTCATGACAAATATACTAGTTATGGAACCTTTGTAATAGAAACCGACAGACCGACAGACTATCACATCAAAGAACAAAAAATGTTCTCTAATGTCTGAAACGGATTTCTGTCTTTGGAAGTTTTGAAATCGGAGACCTAAATGATTATTGTTCTTCAGAACGATCACATAGCTTCCGTTAACTTCGGTTACCTCAGAAGCCAAAATATTGACGAATATCTTTTTCAAATAACTTATTCTATTAAGTAAAACCAACAGCGACCCCGCTATGAAGTTATACAGATTGTTAAAACTATTAAAGCGGACCTAAACGTTTAAAGTACCGATACCTTACGTTCTAACGCAACGATTTTAATAAAACTTCATAATTTCATATAAATCTTCTAAAATTTCAAACTTGCAATCAGAAGTTTTTGCGCTGTGAAGTCATACATTTTATAATAATTAAAAAGGAGATGTGTGGTTAGAAGAATAGTAAGAATGCAGGGTGGTTCCCTTACTGCTAGCTGCTGTACTATGTACTATCATTCCCTTTATCTATGATTCATGATTATTAATTTTTTCAATATTTATTACTATACGTTCGCTTCAATGATAGAGCCAAGCGATACCTAGTATAAAACTACCGGGTCTTTTCTGTTACCCCCCCCCCCCCCCCCCCCCCCCCCCCCCCCCCCCCCCCCCCC
>KZ651151.1:266515-299834 GCA_001010745.2 Gerris buenoi | reverse complement strand
TATATATATATATATATATATATATATAAACGAATTTTTATAATACAATAATCATTTTAAATCATATCTAATCGCAAACTATCTGTTATAATAAAAAATAAAAATGTATCGATACCTACTTAAAATTTATTAAGTAGACGAAATGAAAAAAAGGGTCATAACTGAACCGAAGTCACGAGTTTCATGTGTTCAAAGTCACGTTGGCTTCTCCACTGATAATCTAATGCGTGACGTATCAACATGGCGTCCCTCTGTACTGTTTAAGGCCATTCTATAATAGACCACGGGGTGTCTTACGAACGTACGTGCGTTTGAGTCAAAACTAACAGCTCTGTGTACAATTTGGTTTTAGTTTGTTCTACGCTAAAAATTAAGCTAGAGCTATCTGCAGGCTAATCTCGATAAACGAGACATAACTAATTTTTTTAAAAAATTTTTAAGACATTAAAATGTTTTCTTTTACTTTCGGTAAGCTCGGAAACAAAATAATAATAATAAAACTTATATCTTTACTTCCTATCACATTTGATAGTTTTAGCCCGTATGACATTAGCAGAGTACCTAAAGCGATTACCTAAAGTAAGCGATATCAGAGTAACATTGAAGGTTTCTCTAGTTTTTTATTTTTTTGTGAAACAGGTGTTCCGTCCCTAGTTTTCGATTTTAGTCATACGCGTGAAGCTTATTGATATAAATGTTCTTTCAAAATTTAAAACGACCGTACTAATATATTTTATCCTCATGGAAATTTCTTATAATATCTTTTTTAAATACATCATTTAACGTAACACTCGGTAGCTAATAAATGAAATTGCTTTTCTATAGGTTGTTTTTCAATGTTATTATTAGTGATTAGTTAAATTGATAGTGTGCCCCATTATCCCATGGTGAAAGTTATTAAATATTCTTGTTCTAGTTGTTTTCTTAATTTAAAAGGTAAAACCCCAATCTACTAGTTTTTACTAAATACGTCATTAGTCTATTAGCAAGAATTCGTTTTATTTATTCACAAGGTAGGCTGGCCATGTGCCTGCAAACAGGTTAATTGTCTTTGAGCACTAGCCAACTCTTTTCTTACCGCTCAATTTTGGTTTAATTTTTTTTCAGCATTGTAATGTTGTTATGACGAATCAATTCTAGTTAACGATCATTTAATGCTTATTTTAACCAATTGCACACTTATTTTCTACATTTATTATATTACTGACCGTGAAACTTAATCAGTAATTCCATAAGGTTACGAATTAAACCAATAACAACAACAACTATTCAAAGATTCATTATATATTTACTTATTTAGNCAAATGAAAGCTGCTGAAGAGTAGGACACAAATATATATTTGCTTTTTTAAATTTTGCGTTCCTTATTGGTTTATTACTGATAAAAAACATTGTGACCCCCCGGGGGATCGAACCCGGGACTTTTAGATTGAAGACAAGAAATCATTATTTACATAATGGGTATGCTTACTCATCTACAAAACCCTAAAAAGTACTTGGACTAAGTACTTCCCTGTGATTTTTCAATGTTATTATTAGTGATTAGTTAAATTGATAGTGTGCCCCATTATCCCATGGTGAAAGTTATTAAATATTCTTGTTCTAGTTGTTTTCTTAATTTAAAAGGTAAAACCCCAATCTACTAGTTTTTACTAAATACGTCATTAGTCTATTAGCAAGAATTCGTTTTATTTATTCACAAGGTAGGCTGGCCATGTGCCTGCAAACAGGTTAATTGTCTTTGAGCACTAGCCAACTCTTTTCTTACCGCTCAATTTTGGTTTAATTTTTTTTCAGCATTGTAATGTTGTTATGACGAATCAATTCTAGTTAACGATCATTTAATGCTTATTTTAACCAATTGCACACTTATTTTCTACATTTATTATATTACTGACCGTGAAACTTAATCAGTAATTCCATAAGGTTACGAATTAAACCAATAACAACAACAACTATTCAAAGATTCATTATATATTTACTTATTTAGTTTTAAATGGTAATTTCATATAGTTCTGTTAATTGAAATTAAACACTAAAAATTATTCTTAATGAATATTTATTTTGTTTTTAGTTTTACGTAATGAACACAGTACTTAACTGCAATAGTGAATTAAATACAATGATTTGAATAATATTTCATACTTTTAATAATTAGCATATTATAATTAATAACAGTTTTAGAGCTTACAGATAAGAGTGTCATTAAGTCAAGTTAATGACATTATAAGTAAGATAGTTTTGATTATAATGGTTTATATATGTTATGCTAAATAGTATATAAAAGGTTAATATTTTGTTTTAATTTTATTCTTTATCCAACAAAAAAAATTAATATTATATCTTGAATAAATATTATACATTTCAGAAGTTAACATTCTCATATGAAAAGCTCTTTTGTTTAGGAAAGCACTTTAATTTATTTGTGATTACAACGCTTTTTTCCAGTATGAACAATAATTGTCCTCATTAAATTATTAAAAACACTTCACAAAAAGTCTGTAATTATCAATAACCATTCTATAAATAAAGGCCTATGTATGAGAACACTTACTCTATTTGGCTTTGAATCGCAAATTTATTTATTTTTATTTAAATGTTCTCTCTAGACTCATTTTTATTTTATTAAAATTATTATTGAACATAAATTTTATTATTCTCTGCTCTATTTATGTTAAAATGTTAAGAGGTCAGGTAAATTTAGAAAAGCATGTAGGAGGAACTTAAAATATACATATTTATTTTTATATTATATATGTGCAAACAATTTCTTTGCATATGTTTAACACGGATAGTTCTAGAAGGCATACAAACATATTATAATAAAGTAAATCTAAGTTTGTTTTTTACTTTCTTATATAAAAAGAAAGTATTGTGATGGCGCTAAAATTCGATTTTGAGATTATGATGGATTTACACGTTTTGAGATCCCTCAAGTCCAAATTTGATATACGATTTGTTTTTATATAAACTTAAGTATAGATTTTAATAAAAAAAATAGTTTATGTTGAAGTGTAACAACTAAAAATTTGAGTTCAGCCCATCTCTTCAAGGTCGCAATAAGAAATATTTGGATAATGATACTGAAAGAAAGGATTTGGATAAATAATGAATATTGTAATATATCTTATCAATTGTACAAACTGTTTCAATCGTATTTTAAGTGAATTGTGTGTACACAGATTACAGTATTAGAACTATCATATGATGAATTGTTTGCTTTTAGTGTAAGATTAGTGATTTTATTTTTCGCCGATTTCTTCTAGGAGATATTGTTTGAAGGTTCTGTTAACACCTGGTTTCGTATTTTGAGCAGGATTGAGAAATACACTCTTAGGTGCAAGAGAGAAAGAGACATGAAGCAATGACAAACTCGAACTTGTGACGTCATCATACTCTTCGGCACCATTACCTAGCTCACTCTAACTCTAACTTAACTTTATTTTCTTTTTGTTTTCTTGTGTATACAATACTCGTATTGCCTCCAACAATAGTTTTCTATAGAAATGTTATGTAGGACTAAACGTTCTTTGGAATTGATGAATCAGACTATAATTTGTATGAATTAGTAATATTTTTAGAGTAGCAACTTGCTTTAATTATGTGGTTTCTTAGTTGTTTTTTTTTTAATTGATAAATCGAAGATAAAAAAATTCTTATAAATTATAGTATAAGTTTATTTTAAACCATATCCAAGAAATAAATAAAATTGTATTGTGATTACTCTGAACTATGTAATTAGTTTATTTGCCAAGGAAATATTCTTCTTAGCGTTATAAAGGTTATACCACATTTCTAGTAATGAACATATTTATTTTTTATTACTTGTTAATGCGATTATCCTTTGATAATACTATTTTTTTAATACGTCTTTATCATTAGGAAATCAAAATAAGTGCATCGTTAAAATATTATTTCTATTTACATGTTTAAAACGAAGCAATAAAAATAATACATATTAATACGTAGTACGTACGAATACGTACGTACGTATTCTGTTTCATGGTTGTTGACAAGTTTTTTTTATCGAATAGAAGCGCAAGGAGTTTTATTATATTATTTTATTATGTAAAATACATTTTATTCGATTTCGTACTAGAGAAAAACTATTTGTACTAGAATTGAATTTCCAAGGAACATTTAGAACGAATAAGATTCGTCTATATTTGGCTATTAACGGCTTCTTTCATTGAATTTACGTGTGTAACTATTAGTAGACGAAATAAACAAATCCTGTTTATTAATTTTTATTATTATTCTGCTGCTTCAATTTCCAATCGTATTAATTTTTAACTTTGATTTATTCATCGTAATTTAATTTTAAAAAAATTGGTGATTTTTATCGCTAAATGAACTCTCTTTCCTATAAGTAAAATTAATTCTTCAACGAAAAATTAAATTGTTAAATTAAGGGAAGAAATATTAACTATGGTTTATAACCTTGATTATAATGCTAATGCTGCTGGAAGCTAAATTTAATACTCTCTGGTTATATTTAAACTATATTCCGGAGAAATTATTAACAAAATATTAGCATGCAACAGACCCTAATATCATACAGGGAATTTAACCTTCAATCTTCTCTTGTCTAATTTGCATTTGATTATTTATTCAAAGCCAATTGGTTTTACTAGGAAAATATAGAGAATAGATAAAAATAGTCTGCCACTGCCAATTTGCGCCAATTTGGCTGGATTGGATTAGATCCTCAAAGCCTATTGTTATTGTTAGACTAATGGCTATACTCAGAATTTGGATCGTTTTGGCCTTATGAAGGCTAAAAGTTAATTTGTGAAATTAACTCATTTTAATTTACGTGGAGAGACAAATTTAATTCCTTCCTTCCTTGTAGATTTTATGGTATGTTGTATGGTTGTTCGCATAAATGTTGAAGGACAGACTGACTGTTCCCTTGTATCTGAAACATATTTCTGTCAAGGAATTTTTGAATTCTGAGGCCAAAAATATTAGTTGTTCAGGATTATTAGAATGCTTCATTTACCTTCGGTCAGAAACAATAAAGATTTTTAGATGTTGATGGTTTTACTTGATTTTTGGTTATACCATTTACCGGTAGACGTTAAGTGGGAGGGGACATGTAGTATTTAAAGTAAACAATTAGTATAACAAGCATATAAAACAGTAAAATTCAAGTTTACGAATAGTAGTCTAAAGTGGTTAGAGGTTGACTTAAAACGATATTTTTACGAATAAAAAGTAAAAATACCTTTGATAAAACTACTCACACAAGGCTGTTTAAACGAACTTAAATAATAATTAAATAGTCGTAGCTAAATTAAAGAAATACGCAGATTGATAATCGGTACTTTTATACGTTAAAAAACTATTTGTCGAGTGTAGAAACAAATAATATATGTGCTCTATAAAATAAGTCAAAACACAGATCTTAGGGAAGATTTTGAATCGAAAAAGAAAAAGCAGTTCAATCAGAAGGTTGGTTATTGTTATTGTAGTAGTACAAAATGTCAGTAAGAAAATTAAAAACACATAAAAATGAATGGTACAATATTAAGGTGGAATTTTTTAAATGGTCTGTCTCAAAAGAATAAATACTAATTACTATGAGGAACGAACAGGTTTGCAAATGTTAGCCATGTCTATTAAAAAAATCGTATGTAGTCGCTAATACAGTCATAGTTACCACTTACGAATGATATATAAAATATATTTGCAAAATTAAACGTAAAATAGACCTTGTTAATAGAAACTCTCTACGTTTTGCTGTATAAACAGAGCTAATAAGAGAGATAAGAAAGGCTCTTTAACCATTCACTTGTTAGGACATATAAATAAGATCAATAAGGACAAATAAGACTTTATTTTTTTCTCGTAAATCTATGGTAGCGCAAATCCCTTTCAGTATTAAAAAATAATTTATAAGCTCTTGAACTTACAAGGACATAAAAAATAGTTAGTGTTGATTGGTGCATATTGTATGTAAGAAGGGTTGGCATTGCATGGACTCGCCTTAACTCAGAGGAAGGAGACTGCGGTCATGAATCACGGAGGGAATATATTATCTTAAATTGCCGTCTAATCGTTGATCTCTTCTCGGCATATATCCTCTAACTTCTACCTCAATGTTGGATATTGCAAATTTTATTCTCACGATGGTTACAAGCCTCAGAAACATTTGTAATATAATATCCTGAAACCTTCGAATTTGCTTCGTTTAAAGCTGTAAACTCAACATCAACATCCATATTAAATTGATTTCTAATTATTATATTGCGAACATGAAATACTCGTATTTACCAAATACCAAATTCTATATTAAAAAAATAAATAATAATGGCCCTTTATTAGAGCAGAATCTGTACGATTTTATGTTGGTATAATGATTATTTATTACTCTTTCCGTTTTAATTTATTTACGGTTTGTCTTAAGCTTATACCGAATTTATCGCGATTAAAATTACGCGTTTTTAAAAATAATTCAATTTTATATTAAAAAAGCTAATAAAAAATAATATGAATGTTAAAATAAAAAAAATGAAAGAAAATAAACGAGAGAACACAAATTTCTGTTAATAATTACAATAAGTATAAGGTTAGGCTTTAACCTTGTACAACTACATATTTATGTGAAACGGAAGTTATAATATCTTTTAACAGGCGTTATAATATAATATATCCTTTTAATCGATTGTAATTTAGTTTTTACTTTCTTATATACGTAGTATATATTAAGAGAAAGTATTGTGACCCGCCAAAAAATTCGATATTGATAGATTTACACGTTTTGAAGACCCCGAGCCCAAAAGAGTGGGTTTTAAAAAAGTTTGTCTGTTGTCTGTGCAGATGCATGGAACAACTGGGTCGATTTTGATGAAATTTGACGCATACAGGCTTAGAAAAATGATTTTTTTTTTTAGGTAAAGGCGAGAACTTAATTTTAGGTCTAAATTTGAAGGTCAACACATGCCAAAAAAATTGAAAAACATAATAAGAGTATTACTCGAAAACGGTTGTGACGATTTTTAAAATGTTGTCCTATATAAATACGAATTTAACCATGTTCTTGTTTACCCGTGAAAAATTTAGTTTCTGAAGTGTAGATGTAAATAAATTTGATTTTTAATAAAAACAAAAAAAAATGTAAACAACCACACATTAACACATAACACATTCGCACAAATGTCAAGGGAAATGAGTTGTCGGTTCTGTTGTCAATCGCCTCATCGCTTGCGCTAGGAGAGGTTTTATTTGACGAGTCAACGGCTTGCGAAAAGGCCAAAATTCGGTGAGTGTGTAAACGGTTCCTTTTGTTGGGCGAACCTCAATGCCGGCGAGTCTCGAGCGCGAATGTGTAAATGTGATATGAAATATGTTAAAAAATAAATCAGTTAAATGAGTTTTTATGGGATTTATATACGCAGTAGCAAGACTTTTTAGTAGAAGTTTTAGTTATAGCAAGTCTATAAGGTTTGTCTAGACTGATTTATCGGATAGATTTTAATTTTATTTAATTATAATAAAAATATATATTTTATTTTTTTAATTAGTCTATTGCAATTATTAATTCAAAATCTTATTTTACCCTATTTTAATGAGTTGATTTTTTCAAAGTTAGTCTCTAATGAGTTTATAAAGTTCTTTAAGTAGTTAAATCGCATTAAACATTCATATTTGGACATGGTTCACAGTTCGCTATACCTATTAATTGTAATTGACTCTTCGGGTGGAAGTGCTTCTTTCATCAGGTTTAGCACCTGCGGTAGTAAATAAACAAATTAAAGTTGTATTAAATTAAGAAAGCATTACATGTTAAATAAGGTTGTATTCAAAGAGGTTTAATTTAAATTATAAAAGGTAATTATACTTTAAAAATAATCTCTCAGTTTCTTTTGACAGATATTTTGTTTGGCATCCGGCTCGTCCTTTTCATTCTCCTATTTTCTTTATATAGATTTAAGCCTTGTATTTAGGATCACTTCGAAATAGTTCTTAGTAATTAAATTTTAATTATTAAATTTTGAGTAATTTTATTTTGTTTTATTATTAATTGTTATTTATATTTAAATGGTGTTAACAAATTGTTGCCTGTAAAAAGATAGAATACCAATACAAAAATTATATTGTACATTGTCTTGCAGTCTTGTACTATCTTTGCTGTTAAGAATGCGCAATTTGAGAAGTAAATTGAATCTTTTTATTGTAAAAGTGCCAAATTTGACTATTTTAATAGGCCAAATAAAGTTTTTAGGTGTTTAATGATCCGAATAAATCAATTTAACTTTAATGGAATAAAACTCAGACTATTAACTTGACCAGTTTTCAAATTCAATTATAAATTACTCTACAATTTTCTTAGTCGTATATTGTAAAGAAGAACGTAATGCCTTTCTTTACCTTACAATAAATTTGGTAAATATGTCTGATCATAATAGTTTAACTAATGTTTATCTACAAGAGAAGAATTAAAAACCTAAGTTTTTGTGTGACATTTAATTACTCTTTCATTTTGATCTTAAAAATAAAAGTAATTAATAAAAGCAATTTAAAAACTCAAGACTTTGTGCGAAAATATTTTTAATTACAACGTAAAATTTTAATTATTGTCGTGAAAATGTTAATGTCAACCCTAGACCGGGGTGTAAAAGTTGATAAGGGGCAGAAGGGAAGACAGGGGTAACGTAGAGTTTGGTTGGGGTGCCCGAAAATTAGAGGGGGGGCTATGATTTATGGGAATTGTGTAATGGCGGAGTTAGCCTGAGGGGAGGTGTAGTAGGGCTAAGCTGGAAGACTCGATCTTAGTCGTTCTCTTATACTTTACTTTAAACGGATAAAGTACCCTGCTTCTAACTTCTTTATCTAACTTGTATTAAATACATTTAAATTTTAACTTGTAGTATCGCAGATGTATAAAAAAAATCGACTTTTCCTTTGTTCTTCCTAACTTATAAAGAAAGTAAATTGAACTTTCACTTGTATACATACGTACTAATTGTATTTTACTTTTAAGGATATTAAATTGTTTCTTTTTGGACTTCCTTTTTATAAAAACGCATTGTTTTAGATTTAATCTTCATTTCTGTACTTTCCAATTTCTTTAATTGCAATACAATCAAAAGATGTTTATTGCTACTGTATAAATTTAATATTCCCGTTTTTTAAATTTAATATTTTGGTTTTTTTGTATGATAAATAAATTGAGTGAACCTAAAACAGGGAATCAAACTTAAGGAGTAAAAATTCTCAGTTAAATGTTAAATTACAAACCAAAGTTTTTAATATTGACTGTTTACTGTTTGTGAACAATTAAGTGGTTAAACCCGGTCTATATTCTGGCAATATTTATATGGCTTGAGTGGCCACATAAGTATTGTTGATTATGTAGCAATATTAAGTGGCTTTAAATTGTATCTCCATCATAACCTTCGCCAGCTTTTTGCCTCGTGGTTTATGCTTCTGACACTTCCAAATGCAGATGATAGCCGCTTGTCTGACCTTTTTCCTTCTACGTTGATTCGTTGCTGTATCATATTATGCTTGTTACCCTCCAAAAGTGATGAAATCCGCTTGTTTCAATTTGTGCCAAGCCTAAAGAGCTTCGTACTTCCATACGTTAAGTAATTGCTACATAGTTAAGACGTAAGACCTGAGTAAGATGTCAGATTAATTAAATTAAACTTTTCGTAAGTCCCTATAAATTTCGTTAGAAATCAATTTTTAGCTATGCTATCTTAGTGCGGTTTCTATATATTATTATTATTATTAGCTTTTTCTGCCTCGAAGCATCTTTTTTTATACTTTTAGAAGTTTATTATTTTCTAAATAAAATGTAATTAAACTTATTTTAATGTTGATGATTCGTAAAACTTTATTGTATATTTCATTTCTCATGTTTTTATTATTCAATTACCCTTATAACTTAAAAACAATTAAATAAAATTCTTTCGTAAAAATAGATTATTGAAGGTAAGGTAGAAAGGCAGTATATTCACATGGACTATGTTGTATTACAACATTAAACTACTTCTTATTATGTAGCTTGACATTGACCCCAAATACTTGCGCCTTACCTACCCCATTCAACCTACTATAAACTGTTTTAACTCCTTTAATTATTCTGTCAATACTATAATGAAATTCGAATACGTAATTTACTGTATCCTACTGTTTGGTTTGAGTTGACAGGTGTTTAGTTAAATAATTAAAATTTTGTATTAACTTAAAAATAACTATTAGCTATTATGTATATGGTATTGGGATGTTTTTTGATGTTTTTTATATTCCGAGGGAGAATTATTGTTATTTGTTTATTTATTTGTTTTATCAGGATGTCAGCCAACTAGGTCATATACACCCAATTATTGTTGTTTGTATTACTGTCGTAATACTAGTTGTTTTTTCTCAACTCGTTCAATTCAAAACTACAAATAGATTATTGGGTTTGCTCTATTTAAAATTTTACTTAACATCACATGATTCTTATGTGAAGTAATCTCGTTATAATAAAAAGATTTCGAGAGAGGTAAGATAAATACACACTTCTGATCACGTTAAGTAGACACAAAGTAAATACCCTTCCGTTCTTTAATTACAAATTGTAATGGTACGTAGGACGTAGGAGAAAAGAGAATATCTGAAATCTAGATTGCCTTATCATTTATCACTTATCAGTTAAATTGTTTGGTTTCTTGGATAGATGATAACAATTATCTGCTATAACTATCCAGCGTATCACGTATCCATCTTTCTGTTAACCATATCTTGTGATTGCGTATTGCTGTAAGAGGTCTTACAGCAAACTTTGCTATGTCCTTTTCATGGCATTTTAAGTTAATCGAACGATATCCTACTTAATGTCAATACACCTTGAATTAAAATGATAAAATAAATGTAGCTTTCTTTGCTAATAATAATTAATTCTAAGACTGTTTAATATATTTTTTATATTGTATCGAAATTATGATGTATATCAAATGTGTTTTTAAGATGCGATATATTTATATTAGTAATTCGGTTGAGCTGGAATGGTTTCAAGAAGTTTTTTTTAAAGAACCAGTTCTGTTGGGGAAACAACTTTCTAGTTGTTTCTCTTTCATTGAAGGCTAATCCCTTCCTTGCCTTTCCAGCTTACAGATCCCCTTCTCCCACTTCTTCAACTTTTATTTCTGCCTTTTGTTCACTTTTTAACTTTCTCATTCCTTTTTCAGAATCTGTTGAAAAGGATTTAAAGAAAGCAAAAAGATTTTTTACTTTTTTTTTTTTATTTAAGGACTTTCTTAATTAGGGTATAAGGCGTAAATGTCAAAAACATTTACATTATTACAATGCTTGCCTTACCTCCAGTCATTTTTGTAGCTATTTAACTTTGAAATTACCGACAAGTTTTTCTTTCTCTTTTTTTTATTTTGTTGAATAATTTACTTATTAAACTTTGAAGTTGCTTATAAATTATTTTAGAATTGTTCAAACTTGCGGGTTTTATTAATAAGTTAATTCGTTTTTTGGGTAGGTAATTATTATTTAAATTATTATGTTACAAAACACGCTCCAGCATTTTATTAAATTTTATTTTATTTACCCTGAGGTCAAAAAGCTTTAGATATGCTACATTAATTTATTAAAATAAAATTTTCTTATTATTCATTAAATAAAAACTATGTGTGAAATTTCGTTGCAGCATTGCATAAATTTGTTAACAGTATGTTAAAATGGCATGAAATCACGTTAGTTCAAGGGCGGATGGGGAGGTACCGCCCGCCACGGGAAAATACACCAACCAGCGTCATATTATCTAATGAGCATCCTCCCCCTCCCTCAAAATCAAGTATCCATCTCCTATAATTGTAAAGTAGTACCTATAATAGTAAGTATTTTATAAAGCGAAAACTAAAGCTAAAATAAAATAGTGGTAAATGTGTGATAGAATAAAATAGACGCCTAAAATTTTAAGTTGATTCCAACAATATAAAAAAGAATACAAAATTGCTACGCAAGAAGGCTTGCACTTGATCTCTCTGTAAAAAAAATTAATGAGAGAAGAAATTGCAAAAGTAATCCAGGAAATATCATTTTGTTGGTCTCCTGATGTATTCCCATCTTCTACCGCCTGATTGTCGCGTTGAAATTCTTTTTAATAATTATTATTATTTCATATTCCTATAGGTGCTCCGCCGCTTCTCTGATACAGTAGGAGCAGCAGAAGGTGTACCGATAACTGTATAAAGACGCTTGGTACTTTTTGTCTTTATGATCCATCTATTGATTACGTCGCTTACACATGTTTTAAGAAGTAAAAAGTGCTATTGTATCTGTGATTCAATACAATACCATATGGACCAATTTTTCTTTTTTATAATCGGATTGGTAGCGCTTTGGGAAATTTCCTGTCTTTCCGGTGCCCTCATTCATCCCTGCGTAAGTTGAATCGTATTATGCTGAATTTGTTATATGGATGTAGAACAAAATTGCTGCAATAAGCTTCTACATATTTTGTGTATGTAGTATGTGGGATATAAGTACGAGTTATTGTTAGTTGTTGGTATTTACAATATCTTTATTCTGTTATAAATACACTGTTTCAGTGCCTTTATCTTTTATACTTAGATAACATATTTGACATCATGCAGTAGACTAGACGATTGCAGCAGTTTCCCCGCTGTAATGTTAAAGAAGATCTGAACTTTATTCCTATTTGTACAAAAAGCGCGATATGTTGGGCTATCATTTTATTTACTCTATGTATACAGAATGATCAACATTGAGTTACATTTATTTTTATATTTGTCGCATTAGTTATTAATTACCTTAGATACGTAATTTATTTTTGCAACGAGTGCTCCACATTCTTAAACTAAACTTTTACAGTAACCCTTGAGAAATTTGTAACAATTATCTGTATTATGTACACGTTTATTTGTAAAGTGATAAGTAGTTTATCTAACTACTGATTTAATTCACTGATTAATCTGATTACCTTCAAGAGGTGTTGTTTCGTATTTCTTTGTAATTTTATTTTATTTTTAATATTGTTAAACATATTTTTACTTTCGCCTATACGTAGACTATGCATAAATAGAAAGTATTTTCATGGCGCAAAAATTTGATTTTGATGGGCTTACTCTTAGTCTAAATTGTAGTCTATTCAAATACGTACCTAACGATAAGCTGTTTTACCGGGTAAAATCAAGTTTCCGAGGTATTGATGAAAATAAATCTGGATGTTTTGAAAACTCTAGTTTACCTGAGTATTTTATATTAAAATATGAAACTACAATGTAAAATTATTAAAAGTAAGATTTTATTATATGAAGGTAGATACTATTACTAGGACTAAAAGGTACAGATTTCGCGAGGCTGCCTTTAAGGGCTTTCTTGGAGACACAAAAAACAGGGGGCGCAAATCTATTTTTTTTTTTTTTTACCCATTTACCCAGAGCGAGGCTGGAGTAGATATTTGCAGGGTGAGGTGTGCCTAGGGAGGAAGAATCCGTTAAGTTACCTTCTAAAGCCGTGAAAGTTACCTATATAGTTAATGTAACTTCCTTGTGGTTGAATGTAGTTTGTTACCTGGTTGTCATAGTTTGTATCCATATAAGTTAGATCTTTTTTTTTTTTTTTTTTTTTTTTTTTTTTTTTTTTTTTTTCTAAACATATTATTAGGTGGATCTAATTGGTTAAGCTGCAATAGTAATCTATTGTCAGTTTCGGTTCCGCAAATCCTTCAGAAGTGTCATCTGGTTTAATATTATTTTCATTATTTGTCACTGTTTAAATTATAAATATGATATTTTTTTTAACAATTACGGATTATGTGCATGTTTACATATTTTTTTACTTTTCCTCACTACTAATAGTAGGAAAAGTATTATTGTTTTTACTAAACATTTTTTTTTCGAGATTTCAACGGAATTATCCGTTTTAGGTGATTTTAAGGCCTCCTGAGTGGTTTTCAGCATGATGTATGTATGCATGTGTGTTACCATCGTAGCACTCAAGGTATTTAACCTAGAGAGTTGAAACTTTGCAGAAAAATCAGTCATTACCTGTAGTTGTGCCGCCCGGAAAAAATCAACTTTTTCCGCCATCTTTAACCCAGTTTGCTGAGTCAGCAAACGTTAAAAAAAATCGTAATAATATGACGTTAAAGTTTGTTTACATCTGTCAAAATACCGCCAAACTTCAAATAATTAAATTAAATTGAGTTATTAAAAATAAGTTTTTTTTTAAGGCTGCGTATACCCTAAAGCTTGTTGCATACTTTTGCCGCTAGATACCTCTGACAATCACAACAAGGTGACAATTCTACGTAAGCGTAAGGTTATTAAAGATTGCCGCGTATTTCTGTTTTTATTAAACGTCACAATATTTACATTTCAACTGACATAACTATATGGATTCGCGTTATCAATGTCGTAGTTTTATTTTTTTTTTGTAAGAAAAGTAATAATGAGCTTTTTATTTTTAGAAAATGATAATTTTACTTTGAAGTATTTAATTCTTTATTTGAACGTTTGAAGATTGAAAATGAAGATGAAATAATTTAATGTGTCTAGTCTTTTGAATATTATAATATAATGTCCATGTTGTTATAAAATCATGGTCGATACTAAAATCTTTATTATAATCTTCAGATATTATGGTTCTTGTACCATTTGGTTATCCCCCGAATATGAAAAATCGGTCCGAGACAATTCAGACACTTTCTCATATATGAGCTCATAATTACTAGCCCATAGTTTTCCATTAAAATGTACATTTAATTATTATTGAAATTTCATCAAAATTTACCATTAAAATAACTTCTCCTGGGCGGGGAATCGAACCCGGTCTCTCTCCGTCCGCGTTTTAAGCCATTTTCTCAGGAACTAGATTTTTCTCAGAATAACGTCTTATATTGTTAGATTTGTATTTAAATGGACTACATTTATTTATTTTTTTTTAAATTGTCGGAACCGTTTTCGAGAAATATTTTTTTCAGAGTTTTTGGGGGCTAGCGCCTCAAATTTTGGAGCTACAATTAATTTTTTAATTTCTCCTTGGGGAATAATTTTTTCGAAATGGTCAACATTTGCCCAGTAGTATAGGCTCCAGGCAGCTGCATAGACTGAAGACAGGCAGACATTTTTTAAAAACCACTTTTTTGGACTCAGGGGACCTCAAAATCTAATTTTCGCGCCAACACAATAATTTCTATTTATATTAGTAAGTAAAAACGGTTAAATTTGCCTCTAACGCCACGAAATTATGCTTCACTGTGCTGTACCAATCCTTGTATAAATTGTACAGCTTACTCATTTTAATATTCTCGGTACTAGCGGTCATCAGACCAAGATACACACCACATACAAGATACACCATAACTCCTTCAAAATAAATATACATAATATTACTAATATACATCATATAATATGTATACTACTATATAATGCTATAATAGTATCGTATGCAGAGAATTATGTAATGAGTCTGAGCTTGATAGGGATACGCACTTTTCTTGACAACAGATGGAGATGAAGAGCCCGGACATACACGGTTGGCTGAGGATTTAATATTCCTTAAAAAATGTCGATGAGTACTTCTAGCATTTTAGTGAAAAGAAACTAAAAAGAAAAATCGAAAAGAAAAATAAAAATCGAACACAGTTCGTTACCTATAGTGATGCCAGACGTAGTTATACTAAATCTATATTGATCGAAATATAACTTGTTGTTTTACCCTTTGATCAGTAATAATCTCATACTAGATGAGTATGATGGAAATAAGTGGAAATGAGTGGATGGAAATAAATTACATATATTAATTTATTTTTTGGTCAGTTTTAGGCAGTTAGTTCAAGAGAGTTGCCGTATTAGCTCCTATACGTGATTATGGGTGATCGTATTGGCCACCAAAATTTTCAGATAGTTAGTAGGATTAGCTCCTATCTTTTTTTTTAAATATGTATTGGTTTTTCATCTTTAGCTAGATTAAAATACTATTGATATCGATATTGGTTGATAAATTTATTGTATTGTTATTATTAACAGATAATAACAATAATAATTATTATTTGAAATATTACTATTATAGAATGATTATTATAGGATGTTTATTATTTGAAGACGATATTAAAGAATAAAAGAATACAAATAAATGTATTTTTCCTATACATATTAAATTTCATAGAACAATTTTTGATCGGATTATTGGAATCGAGCGCCACAATATTTTTTTTTTTATTTTTAAGAGTAGTGAATTGTTTTCAAGAGAATTTACTAAAAAGGTAAATTTTTTTACATAAAATATATTATGAACATTAAAAAGGTAATAACTTAGCTAACCGTTTAAATTATAGGTTTCACTTTACATTATGATGGCATTTTTATTTATTCTTGAGCTGTGAGACTGATTCCAAAAGTGACAACAAATATTTCATTTTCGCTATTTGGACAAATCACTGTAAACTATTCACAACTTATAAAAACAACGCAACACCTCAAATACTCGTAGCTTTAGTAACTTCTGACTTCTGATTGTTTTACTAAAAAGATTCCTAAAGTTTTAGATATTAGGTAAAATGAGGTCTTTAAAACTTTTTAGTACATTTCTTACAGATATATTGGTCTATCAATTCAGATACCTGCGAAGTAGTCTACAAGGGTGAGTTCCTAAATTACAAACATTTTTACCGGCAACTTTTGACAACTTTTGTTTATAAATACATTCAAAAATGTTGATTTCGGAAGGTTTGTAATTTAGATACTCACCCGATATTTAAATGAGAGGGGATGCATATCAAGATTTGGTGGTAGGATTTTTTTATTTTTTATTTACATGCCAGGGTTTTACCTTACTTTACTTTTTCTACCAACACAAAACAAAAAAAAAAAAAAATCATTCAACTTTTTGCTGACTCAAAAACTCGTGAAATTTTTAATTTCTAGGCGACACAACTTAGGCCTTTCACACGAATCAGCTTAGTTGATTCAACCCTCATCCCAACGGGAGGTCAGTACGATGTTAGAACCCAAGGAAGCAGAAGTACTTCTTGTGTGTTCTTTCTTGTGCTTGCTCTTCTAAAAAGAAATAAAGGAGGAAATTTCTAGTCGAAGATTGTGGGTTCCTCCCTTGTTAGGGAATCGGGAAAATGGGCGCTTTCTCAAATACACAATTATATCCGAAACTTCTAAGCCACAAGGATAGACTCTTCAATTATTTCCGCAAGTCAAGATCGTCCTTCGAAGAGATTCACGCCCTGACCCAGTACATGATTTACTGTATACCCTGCACCTCATTTCCCTTATCACGAGACGAATACAAACATATTCAATCATTAAGTCTACAGTCTACATTGGCATTGGAAGTTAAAAATAAGTTTGCCATTGCATAGTAAACAAATGTCCCAGCGACTAAATTAAGTTGACTGGTATGAAGGGCCTAATGTCTTGTAGTGTATTTTTAGTTGAAGCACCTAGTGGGAATAAGACAGCGAGTAGATCATGTAATCATGTGCCTGGTCCTTTAGTTGCTTGGGTGGACGAGTTACCTTGTGTGAAAGAGGCCTAAATGACTGATTTTTCTCCCAAGTTTTTACGCTCTAGCTTAAAAGTAAGCTTGAGTTTTTGAGTCAGCAAAACATTGAATGAAATGTTTTTTTTTTTTTTTTTTTTTTTTTAGGTAGGAAAAGTAAAGTAAGATAAAGAAAACCCTGGCATGTTACCACCAAATCTTGATATTCACCCCTTCTCTTTACAAATTAAATTTAAATATCGGGTGAGTTCCTAAATTACAAACCTTTCAACCAAATTTCAAAATGTTGTTTTTGGACCAAAAACAACATTTTGGAAGTATTTATAAACCAAATTTGAGAAAGTGGGTAAAACAGTGATAGAACCTCATGGTAAAAACCACTCAGTAAGTTAAGCTAAAACTAAAACGGATAATTTAGTTAAAATCTCAAAAAAAAAAAAAAAAAAAATCAATTAGGTAAAATAATTATTTTTAAAAAATAAGATAAAAAAAAATCAATGTTTTTTTATATTTCTTTTTTTTAATTACGTATTTCAATTTATATAAAGTCAAAATACAGTTGTAAACAAAAAAAAACTATTCAGACAAAAAAATGAAATTGAAACATTGGAATAACAAATATTTATAATTTTGGCCTTATCTTAGTGTGTGTAAACATAGCGTGTTTATGCTTGAATGTTTCCCTTAGATACTGACCATCTCTAACCACCCCTTAGTTACCCACTACGTAGGAAGGTAATGAGGGGGTTAATAAAGCCTAGTTCACTAGAAATCCGACAGACTGCACTAGCTCTCAATCCCACTTTTCCTCGTTTACCAGTTTACTCCTCCTGGCTCTAAAAATGAATATTTTTGCACGAAATTTGGGATTTAGAGTATTTAGATAATTGGCTTTTGGTGCCGCGAGCTACATTTTTTAAAAAATAAATAGAATCGGATTTAAGAATCACTTAAGTGGCAAGGAGGGGGAAAATCAAAAATCGGGCTCGCGGCACCATTGAAGAATATATTGATGAACCCAAATACGAAAAATTGTATTTTTATCTCTAATATTACGGACAAAAACAGAAAACTCGTAAAATCAGACACGTCCGCGCACCCTTAAGAATGATAATAAATCAGTCTAATGCTGCTCCCTCCTGCTGCTTTGCAGCAGGAGAGGCCACTTCAGTGGCCTCTAAAGTGAGGAAAAGTTCCGAGGTACCACGTACCCGATTTTTTTTTTACAAGCTTCTTAGTTTGTCAGTTCAAAATTCCTAAAATCGCAAAAGCTTTGTTCATAAACTCGTTATTTGGTCTGGCGAATTCCTTGTATAATAAGATCGCTTGTACCTCGCAGTGTTTTTGCTGATTCGGTATAAATGTTTACTCGGTGAAATCCAATGCTTATAATCAGTTAAATACGACTACGTAAGATTCTGTAAAATGAAATGCAAGCAGTTTTTATCATTCGGAAGCTTGCTTCAGTAAATATAATAAGTTCTATTGTGCCACTATATTTGCATAAGCTTATATAGGGCTTTATTTAACTCACTTTATAATTCATTTTAATTAGTGTATTTGTACTGTTTTCCTATTTTTTTTTTTAACATTATGTTTCTATTTGCACTCTTTTAAAAACTAATTTGAATTACTAACTACTGCATTTTCAGTGATAGTAATATGTGGGTACGCTTTGCACATCCATAAAAATTAAATTCTAAATCCTTTAACTTGTCACTCAGGAAGTTAAGTGAGTGGGAGATTAGCATAGTTATGTCACTCTCGTTAACTTTCATGCGACCTGATAGTGAGAGAGTAGGTGCATCTTTGCATAATCACTTCCATATTATCATCTCATTTTAGGATTGGGAAGTAGGTAAACTTTGTCACACTTTTAAGCTCACTTGAAACTATACAAGTGAGTACAGATTTTGTCACTATAACTCAGTCTTTCCGTAGTGAGTGATAAAGGTTATTGAGTGCAGTGCGCATGATCCTTTACCTTTCCAAGGGGAGAGGGAATACCAAAACACTCGAATACCCCCCTCATCCTTGCAAACCCCCCCTCCTCCATTACTTAGAAAGGGGGGTTTTGCAAGCACGAAAATACTATTTCCACGGTACCACAAACTCATACTAACACTCTATGTACTAAACTTTTTTCCTCACGCACACTCTAACACTAGTAAAACTCTTTACCATAGATTTTCCAGCTAAACTCTTTATACATATGTATAATCTACTTATATTCTCTGTGTGAGTATGTGTTGAAATAAAGCGACTAGAGAGAAGCTGGTAGAAGTATTTCATGATTTTATATTGCTCGCTCTGTTTACCTCTCTATAAGTCTAGACTATATCCTAGATGGAATTATACTACAGCCTTTCCTTCCTTTATATCATCATCTGCTACAGTTTATATCTACTGTTTCTACTCGACACTATGCAACCTTTATAATTCATATCTCACTGAAAAAACACCAATTTAGCTTTTAAAAACAAGTTTTTATTCATTTTTACTTCAAGCTCTATTTTATCTGCTTTAATTGAGATAATGTGTTTAGTCAAATTTTCGATTTAAATACATTTAGAATATTTTTCAATAATAGATAAACTATTTTTAAAGTGAAAACAGCTTCGTACTTAACAGTTTTTTTTTTCTTCTTTTTTTTAACCAAATTATTTTTAAAATTGCATTGTTACTTTATCTTTTTGCAAATAATAATCGCCTCGTCGTAATACCTCGTGATATCATAATCTCATTCCTGGTCAACTACAGGTATTCTTTAATATATCGATGCTTTTGTTTATAGGATTGATCTTTCTAACCATAGAAGTCAAGTTATTTGAAATGCCCTTATTTGATTAAATTAGTTCATGCCCATTTTACGAGAGATTACAAATCAGCGATTATTTGCCGAAATAATATGTAATCAAAAATATATTTTTTGGTGACTTTAGTAATAGTTCTCTAATAGCATTAGATTAGATTTTGCAAAAATTTATTCAAACAATAAAGAAGTTAACATATTTTTGACTAAATAGAACCCTCGGGCCTTTTAAGAGTTGCAATTAACCATCAATTGTTCTTTATGGTTTGATTACAACATTTTATTTCAATCCTGGTCAGCTACAGGTACCCTTGGACATTTTGATGCTTTGTATAAGATTGGTCCTATTAAAAGCCTCTCTAACTAATGATATTATGACTGAAATTATCCTCAAAAATTGTTATTTGACAATAAATAACATTATTAGAGAAGAGAAAAAAGAGATGAAAACACACCCTTTCACTGGTAATTGAACTTTAACACATCCCTATTGGTTTTCTCTTTCCCTTCTTTCATTTTTAATAATATATTAATTCCTTCGCATGATTTTAAATTAAAGATTTGTTATCGTGGTTTGACACTGAACTTGAACTGAAAGTAATTTTCAGTTGATCAGTTCATGTCCTAATGACAAAATTTGGTTTTCAAAATCATTAGAATAAATAAATTATGTTAGTAACGTTATTATAATTGTATTTGGCTGTGCTCTGATCAAGGTAATTATTTTTGTTTTAATCAACATAAATGAACAATTAATTTTAAAGTAGTAATTCTATTTTGTAATTTCATAATAGTCCTTTAATTTTAATTCATTTATATTTATTATACACTTATTCAATCTGAACTGCTTACAACTATAGGGTTATCTTTTTCTGTATATATACTAGATATTAGGTCTTTTCAATGGCAGGATTTGATATAATTTTCAATTAGGATACTAAAGCAGTTTTATATACGTGGAATTTTAAACTAAATCTAAATAAAATAATAGACTAGTGTATTTCGTATGAACTGATGAGGACTTATACCATTTATTAACATTAAAAGAAAACTACATATTTAGCTTTTAGAAGTTTAGGAAAAGTAGGGAACAGAGTTTTTAGGGTTACCACAAGCCTAATCAGCCCCTTTTGTCTATCTATCGACGTGGTTAGCGGTTATTTGGATGAAATATGCCTCACCGCTTCATAAATCTAAGTTAGACATGTATATTTATATCTTTCAAGGCAGATCCATTTATTTTAATCTCGGTCAACCATAATACCTTTTTTTACGTTATATGTTGATTGTTATATCTTTTATAGCTACAAACCCTTTGTTTTGTCAAAATAAGCTTTATCTTTTTACAAAAAGTAATGTAATTCAAAAGTAAAAAAGTTAATAATTCTTATTACTTCTGCTCTATCTGAAGAAGGTAATTTAAAAATTACTATTTGCTTTCAATAAGCCTCTATTTAAATCTATTTTAAAAAAATATCTAAGAGATATCCTCTGTAATAAAGAGACTTTTATTACAGCTTTAAATTACTTTATAATCAATTGTTAGTCTTAAATAAGTGTCGGAAATAAACCTTGCTAATTGCTCAGGTAAATGTTTTCTATAACTCTTTTTAATATGATACTAAACACTATCACGTTTTATTAATTTGATATGACAAATAATTCAGCAGTAAAATAAAAAAGTAAAATTTTATAGATATGTTCCATTCTTTGAAGTATTTAATGTAAATATTGTAATGAAAAATGCAGAAGATGTTTGTGAGGTAATGCGGGAAAGTGTTATTTAGAAGTAAAGTTCGATTTAGGAATCCCTTCAAGTTTAACACAACTCCCTTATTGAACCCACTGCCTCTCGAATAACTTTCTCCATTCATTCTCCTCTTTTATACCATTTTCTCCCCCTTTTAACATTTTTGGCTTCTGATTTTTATTTTCTCAATAAAATGATTTTCTCGCTTTCTTTCTATATTTTTTTTAAGGGAATATAACTATTTATGTGTAATCCTGCTTACTTAATGATGTCTTCTTTTATCTGCTGATGTAAAGGATTGATATTTTTTTTAAATCTGCGAGATCTTCAACTACTTACTTACTCGGACTACTTACTACTTTTTTACTTGGATCCTGTGAACTCCACGGTTCTTGCGAGTACTGTTTATAATGTTATATTCTTACATTATTCTACCTTATATGATAAATTCTTTCTTTAAACCTTGGCTTCTTAGGTTTGCTTGGCTATTCTGTATTAGTCCATCCATTGGTGCACACTGGATTTTTTTTCTATGGGCTGGAACTTAGACCTTTAAAAGTAGAAGTGGAGCACGAATGAGGGGGGGGGGGAGAAAGGTATGTCTACTCCAGTCATAAAACGTAACTTATGTGTTTTATGAAAGAAGTAAGTATTAAAAACACGCATAAATCATTACCTGCACAAGTATTTTCCTAAAGGTAAATAGTATTT
Source organism: Gerris buenoi (assembly GCA_001010745.2). Taxonomy (NCBI): domain Eukaryota; kingdom Metazoa; phylum Arthropoda; class Insecta; order Hemiptera; family Gerridae; genus Gerris; species Gerris buenoi. Next base: position 277,077 of record KZ651151.1, on the reverse strand, counting down.
ATTCTCAGCCACCCCCCCCCCCCCCCCCCCGTGGGTGTGGCACTGGAGGAGGGGTATTAGAACATTTTGAATCATCTTAATTGTCACGATGTTTTGTTGACAATAATGTCAAGGTTAGCTCAGAAGGCTTGTTTTTATAAAATATCTCTCGTGTTATACTTACATTTAATCTTTTTACTAGAGTTACTTTATTTCGGATACTCAAATTCCAGACCCCATAAGTTATAGTAGGGAGTATAGGTTGTAGGTATTTTACGAGAATTAAACTTCCTATTCTCTATCCCAGCATTAATTCTCTTCCTTCCAGATTTTTATGTGTATATTTTTTTCTTTTTTACCTTCCCCCCATCCTCTACTTTTTCTGTTTTACCATCCTCCACTTTTTTCACACTATTTCTGAGAATATAAAATTATTTATAGGCATAAATAATGGAGTCTCCTTTGAATTTGTAATATCGCTTAAAATATGTATAGCCTTGAAACAAACTGGAAAGTATATATAGCCTAGTCTTTATTACATTGTGATAAGAAATAAACTAATAATGCTATTGTGGTCGAGTAGTTTTGCTGCCAATTAATACCTTTTAATAATTTCTACAATTGTAATCAGCGATGATTATAATTTATTGTGAGTGGTGAGTTTTTAGAAGGTATATACATAAGTTAATTATAGTGGAAGGAAAATGCAAATTATTTAAATACATTTTTGTGGAATAAGTGTGTTCCTAAGAGGTTTGAGGAGCTCCCTTCTACTGAAACATAAGATCAAATACCAACTTATCTGGAGTTCGATTCATAACAATGTTTGTTGTGCACACTTATTATCCTATTGATTAGATCTGGCAGCAAATGACTGGTGGCTTATTGCTTATTATAACAGTTTGCTTCGAAGTGGTTTATAATAAAAATAGAATGATTAAATAAATCAGGTATTCTTTTTGGATTGTGAGTTTTTCAGTGTTACTTTGTTATTTTAAATGTTAATTATGTTATATTTTCCTGGTACAGTAGACGTGGTACATTCTAATTTTTAAATCCTCGAAGGAAAGGTGGCATTGATAATAATTATTCAAGGGATAACGATTGCTTATTTTAATTCCCTTCCATTTCCATTCTAAATGCCAGACCCTTCACTCGGGCGCGTTTTAATTTCACGTCTGTTTTTCATGGTCTCTGTTATTATGCTGTGACAGGTCACTTCAAGATGCATCCAAGTCCTTGTATTAAAATTAAAGGTCTAAGCAGGTGTATCAGTACAGTGCATGTGACAGTTGATAGGCTAACAATGGGCAGGTAGGTTGAAACCCTCCATCTCCCAGCTGACAGTTCTTTGTATTAGTTTTACCATGACCAGAATCGACGAGATTTAGTCTTAGGGGGTTAGATCGACTGTAGTATTGAAGGACTTACGGATGAACAATAGCCTTTAGGTCCTCGTGAGAGTCAATGCATTTCTATAGAACAAAACTTTGCTTTAAAGTTGCACCTCAGAGAACTTTAGAAGACAAGACTCTTCTAAACTTTTCCAACTTGATTCGTAATACAATAGTATGAGTTTCTCTGCAGTTGCTGTCCCTTACCTATCCTGCGCTATATGGCTATGGTTCCTATTCTTTTTCTTATTTGCATCCTTCAATTTTGTTTCCTCTATTTTCTTCTTTAGTGTGAAAGTGGAATTTCAAACTTAACCAGCTACTGTGAAGCTCCTTCACGAATAAAATAAAGTTATTCCCGTAATAATTATAGAAACTAATAGTTATTCACAAGTCGTACTTACTTGAATCTTGTCAACTATAACTACGTTTCGGGACCGGAGTTGCCAAGTCGTTGATGAACAATTTCACTCAAATTTGAATCCCCAGAAAAGATAAATGATGAAGAAAGGTGTCCTGGAACAACCTCCTCGTGTAGATGTATAAAGTAGCTATTCCTCAATTTTTTTTTTAGATGACCTAATGTGTTGATTGGAGTTAAAATAAAAAAAATATTTTTGGTGGAGATACATACTTGTTGGTACTTTGTTTAACACACTTTTAAAACCATGAAGAACATATAAGTATTAATTCTTATTATAACCACATTAAACTAAGTTTACAGTTTAATATTCTAATTAACTTTATGAGCTCCTTTGAGTCAGATATGTATTATTATTAGTAGTAGTAGTAGTCTAGTACTTCCTACTAGAACGGGTAGGACGAACCACTTGTTCGAACCTTGCAATTAGGCCTTCACTCGGGCCCTTTTTACACCCCGCGGTGGAGAGTTGCAGCCACTTCACACATCATACATAATATGTACATTGTACCGCCGAAGCGAGTATGATGTGATCAATAGTGAGCCATATAAATCTGAGTGTCACGCCGAGGAATCGAACCCCATCTCGTTCCACTCATGATTCAGTGATAGCCGAGCAGAGGTGGTTTTACCACCACGGCTACGCTACCTCCCTATGTATTATTAAGTAAATAAATTATAACTTTACTTTTGATGGCTTTTATAGATAAGGCTCATTTTTCAAATAATTATTGCTGTGTTCTCATTAAGAGCTCTTTTAGATTAGATGTCTTGATCTCCCCCGGAAATCTTTTGATCTTTCCCGGAAGTTATAAGTGGATAAAATAATTATTCTCAATTATTACAGTGAACTATTTTTTATTTTTTTTATTTGTGTAAATATAGTTTAAAATATTCCTTTCTCCTTCAGCTCCGTTATTTCTAATTTAATTTACCATGAGATAACCAAACTTTAAAATTTTATCACCTCTAATTTAAAGTTAATTTGGACTCGTAGAAACGTCTGGTCGTATCGTAGCGATGTTTTTGGCTCTGAACCAAATGGTTGGCCGTCATTCCAGTTATATTTAGCTTTGGGACTGTGTAGATCTAAATCCGTGCATTGTTATACCTCACGTTATTATATTACAAATTTATTAGAATTTTCCCATTACCTCTTTAACCCACAGGTGTATTATCTGACTCATTGTTTGAATTCTATAACACTAATGAATGAAAACAAAAAACTACCTTTTTTAATTAGAATTAAATAAATTTACACTATATCATAATGATGTATAAATCATTAAAATTATATCCGTAATAAAATTTCCTGTGAAATTTAGAAATTGTAATAGATTTTACTAGTTGTAATAACGAAAACATTTGTATTTTAATATATATTTGTTTTATGTGAAAAAGAATACAGAATATTGTAATAATAGCTGTTGATTAAATTGCATATATCAGAAAAAAAACAATATAACATTAATTTTTAAAAAAGGTTAATTTTAAATTTCCAATTATCTTGAAACACTTCATAAACATTTCTTCTTATAACTACTTTCATTCGTGTCTTTTAGTTTACCCCAAGGCTAAATTTTATTTCTAAATTAAGTTTATTGGTTTTATCAAAAACAAATTGGTCTTACGTAAAATGAAACTCAAAAAGTAACATCTAACTGTTCATTGTCAGAAAACCATAATAACTTTTACTATAATTGGTTTATAATTATCTGATCGTTGGTTAATTATAATAAAATGTTTATTATAATTTAATTTTGGTGTTATGCATAAGCATAGTTCGGTCTTTAGGCTAGAAGGATAAAGAAATAGTTAAGTTCATGGGTAAAATTTAAATAAGTATAAGTGTGTTTAAAATTTACTAATACAGTTTAAAAAAAAGAAGTGTGCAAAAATAGAATTTTGTAGTAGGTATCAACGCTTAATTTAAAGAATTGTTCATGTGATTTTTTTTTTAATTTCCATTATCATTCGAACGATTACTGGAGAATGTTAAACGGGTTAAATCGAATGTTTGCTTTTTTTTGGCACATTTTCCCAATTAGTGCAGATAAAAGGGAGATGAAAAAAAAAAGGTAAAACCCTGTTTTTTTAAAGCTAAATTTGTTTTTTGTTTCAGTCAGATATGAGTTTTTAAAGGTTGCGTCAATAGTGAAAATGTCGAGTAGAATTTGTTGATGTAAACTGTGGTAGATGATGATATAAAGGAAGGAAAAATTGTAGTATAATTTCATCTATATAATCTAAAGTCTAGACTTATAGAGAGGTAAACAGAGCGAGCAATATAAAATCATGAAATACTTCAACCAGCTTCTCTCTATGTCGCTTTATTTCAACACGTACACACACACCATTAACTTTATACACATGTATAAAGAGTTTAACTGGAAAAATCTATGGTAAAGAGTTTCAATAGTGTTAGAGTGTGTGTGAGGGAAAAAAGTTTAGTAGTTTGTGTATTAGTGTGAGTGTGGTTGTACCGTGGAAATGGTATTTTCCTGCTTACAGAACCTCCCCTTGTAAAGGGAGGGAAGGGGGAGCGAAAGAGAAGGGAGAAGGGTGTTTGAGTGTTTTGGAATTCCCTCTTCCCTTAAAAAGGTAAAGGATCATGCGCACTGCACCCAATAACCACTCTCTCACTCTATCTCACTCTTTTACTCTCTTTCTCCTCTCTCTCTCTCTCTCTCTCTTTCTATCTCTCTCTCTCTCTCTCTCTCTATCTCTCTTTCCCTCTCACTCTATCTTTCTCTCTCTTCAAATAAAAAAATGAGTTGAAACGAGTGACAATACTCGCTCACTACAGTTTCAAGTGATTTAAAACAAATACGGACCTATGACAAAACTCCTCACCTAACTATTTTTGAAAAAGTGAGTGAGAACTGAGAACAAATGAAAAGGCAATGTAAAACAGTCCTTAATAGCTTCTTATTAATTAAATCAGTAAAAAACAAGTGCCCTCGAAACTACATTATGATTTAAAGTTATAGATTTGAACCTGCATAAAATTTAAAGTAAGCAACATCTAAAGAAAGTCACTACTTAACGTAATCATTATAATTATTTTTTTTTATAATCATTTTCAAATGGTTCAATGCTGCTTTCTTTCATTTACACAATATTAATGTAGGTGGATAAATGGTATTGTTAGGTCAAGTCTAAACAAAATTCCTTCAAGTGCCTATTTTAAGCTTCAATAACAATAATTGTAAATTAAAAAGAGTGACAAGAGCTTGTACATGAATATATTTAAAACAACTCACTGACATAAAAGTACATTAAAAGGAAAAATGCACTACATATTATGTACAATAGCTGGGATTTTCACTTTTATAAGTCATCCTATTTTTTATTTTAATTCGAGTAAACATGTCGTAGGCAACAGTTGTTTGAACTAAAATACTCAGCGTATGATAAAATTCTAGCTCCAATGTCTGAATAAAGAGTTAAGGAATTTGAGTGGGAATCTCTCAATTTAAAATATGACGAACAAATTTGTAGGTCATATTTTCTCTTTTATACGATTTATTTTTCTATAACTATCTGAAAATATTCGCGATGGGGAAACATTTTAATCCGTTTTTCTATTATCTTTTTTATTAATAATTTAAATCTTTAAGCATGAATTGGCTTCAATATCATATTTCTTTATAATATTTTCTGTTTTATGTATTGAAGCTTTAAAAAAAAGTAAATAAATAAATGTCCGGAAGAATTATTTAATAATCAATGTTTCACAGTAACGTAATACAATATTTTGTTAAAAGATAATGTCGCTTAAATAAAAAATATTGATTACCCCCTATTATTGATAGTTGTTTTATTTATTTATTTCTCTTATTATATTTTCCCCCTCTCTTATTTATTTAATACTCTTACAGATTATATTTCATTCCGCTCCTATTCAGTCTTGATAGATATACATACATTTATCTCCAATATTAGGAGACCAAATTTACAAACTGGATCCGGACAAAGGAAAACAATAACTAATTAATTCCTTGGTGCAACAGCAACAAGGCGTGGAGGCCTACCAATGAGCTACAACAATATATGTAATAGATGCAACAGTTTGTTGCTCCGCCAGTTTCATAAACCTTAACAGTTGACATAAGCATCAAGCAGCTGCCCATTTATTTGGCAAAGGCGATTGAATTCCAGATATGTGGTCAACATTCAAGTTGTTTCACCTCCGATGGCATTAACTTTAATGATAGGAATTGAGGCGTAATCGCAATTTTTCCATTACCGGAACGCAGGGCCGGATTTAACAATTTTCCGACAGTTTATAACATTTATCGACAGTTTTTTTTTTTATAACATTTATCGACAGTTGCCAAACTGATTTTCATGTACCGTTACGAAAATGTTTTCTTAAAAATGTTTAGCCTAACATTTATGTAACATTATGATTTATATGGTTTTAATTTGATTAATTTTAAGGTAGGTACATTGTACATAACCTATTAAAATCTTTTAAATAAAAAAAAAATAAAAAAAAAACTATTTTTGGACGTTTAGCCTTACAAGTCTCAAATACTATGCTTTTTACACTAATACTCCTTGAAGGAAAATTTATAAAGAATATAATTTTTCGTTGAATGATACCTCTTGTACTATTGTCGGCGCTGCACGACAAATCCCTGATTTTCAGCGAAATTTCAAAATTCTACGTCCCTGCCACTTTATTAGTCAATCCACTAAGGTGATCACCATCAACGCTCAATTTTTAAAGATTATTTCTTAGAGTGTAGAGAACTAAAATTTGTGTAATTCAAATCTCTACAAGATTTGCATCAAGGAGTATTACGGTAAAAAGCATAGTATTTGAGAATTGTAAGGATAAAAAACGTCAAATATATTGTCAAATATTATGACCCCCCGGAGGATCGAACCAGGGACTTTTCCTTGAGGTCGAAAAAAAAATCATTATAAAGGGCTTAATTATCTTCAAACCCCAAAAAAGTACTTGATCGCAAGTACTTCCCTGTGATTTTTTTAAATGTTTATTCGCGAATATCTCGAAAACTAAGCTGTTCCAGGTCCATGTTTAAGGAACTTTTTTGTTCAGCGTCAAATTTCCTATAATAAACACTTAGTGTTGTGCTTTCGTTCGGGGAAACCTTTTTTGCTTTTGTACTAGAATTGGTTGTGATCCTGACCAAAAAATGTCACGTCAGGTAACATTCAATCCCCCATAATTCAAATACTAGTCCGATCTTATTCTTTAATTATACCACTTGAAAGCTTGGGAAAAGCAGAATTTTTCTGAAAACGCCACACTTCTAACATCCCTTAATTATCCCTTAAATACGCTCTGGAATTTCGTGGTCGAATTTTAAAAAATCCAAATTTTTGAATGTAACAGAACTTAAAAGATGCTTAGCAGCTGAGAATTTGGAAATAAATGAATGATTCTGAAAGGTTTTTTATGCTCTTTAAAATTAGCCCTTAGCTCAATTTCTCTATCTCATTTAGTTTTTGAGATATTAGGCATTTTGAAAATTTTCGCGAAGCACTTTAAAAATGAAATAAATCGATATCTCGAGACTATTGAGATATGGGCATATGCTTACTCGATATTTTTTTTTGCATTTGATCCATTGAATCAGCCAGTTTCTTTATGAAATTTTATCGTGAGTCACCCTGTAGAGAAAATAATATTATAGATATTTATTACACTAATAAAAATATTCATAGCTAAATAAAAAATACACTGCCAATTAGTGTGGCACATAGCTTCCTCGCATCCTATCATGTACTTTATTGTATTAACATTAACGTTATATTACTTTATTGTGTAAGAACAATTAATAGTATTTAGCGATCTTTAAAACTTCATAGGGGTATCGCTGTAGGTTTTACTAAAAAATTGTATTTGAAAAAAATGTTCGTCTCATTGAATAGATAAGGTTTGATTTTTTTCCCGACCGAAAATTCTAATTTTAAATTTAAAGTTCACGTTTAAGCGAGCGTTGCGCGTGAACACTTGAACGGATTACGTTGTCCAACGTACTCGTCCTGGGCATTGGTAAAATGAACGTGTCTACCAAATTTCATCAAAATCGGTCGACATTTACTCAAGTTATCGTCGCACGTTTCATGATTCGCGGACACACAGACCGACAGACAGACAGACAAGGAACCGAAAATGTTCCCTGATATCAGAAACGGATTTCTGTCTTAGAATTTTTAAAATCGGAGGCATAAAACTTTTTTGTTCTCAAAAGTGAACACAATGCTTCCGTTACCTTCGGTAAGCTCGGAAGCAATAAACAAATTAACTCACTGCAAACGTGTCGACATATTTAAATTTACTTAAGTATGGTTAAATTGGTTTACTATTAAGCTATACTATAAATTCGTTTTCTTCTTGCCTATATTGCTAAACACTCGTCTATTAGGTCGTCAAGCAATAGCTCCGCGGCCGCTGCCGCCCCCTGTTGCTGCCGCCCCTAGGCAGGTGCCTATAGTGCCTAGTGGGAAATCCGGCCCTGCCGGAACGCCGGAAGGTCCGGAAAATTTTGGAAAATATAACCTCTAAAAACGCGTTTCTAAGGTATTCTGGAAGTAAAATTTACCATACGGCCTCAATGATTAGTGATAATTTAACAAAACTATGTCTACTTTAGAAGGAGAAAATCCCGTTTAATAACTCCATACTTTAGTGGAACCTACTGATAATTGAGGTATTTAAACCTGATGCTGGAAAAATTGCGTGACAAAAGTACAATTTGCGAAAATTAGCAACTTATTTTGATATCATTCTATAGAATTCTATCAGAACTGGGAAATAAATTTTATTTATTCATATAATTAGTTACCGAACCGATTCTTTTTTTTCGTCCTATCTTTCCTATCTTCGTTTTGTTGAATTTACATCGGCAAACAACATTGTTAATGGTAATAATGTCTATAAAAAAGGTAGTTGAGGGCTTTGGAAGCGAATTGTACTAAGACTAAATTGTTTAAATAAGTTTTTATAATACTGTACATGAATTTAGCAACATTTAAATCCCTCTACGATTGTACGTCATACTCGTACCAATAGATTTTATGGCTGTACACCAAGTGCGCCGGGAAAGGTCGGGTCAAGGGGGAAGTACGCCAGCCCCTTTTTGAAGGGTACGGTTGAAGTGCGCCGGGTCAATCCTATCTCTCGACCCTGGTAGTCCACCCTGACACGGATCCTCTAATCTAAAGGACTAATAGTTGTCAATATTCCCATATGCTTAATATAAAGTGATTTGAAGTTACTTTGAACAAACTTAACAAATCTCAATGCATAGGAGAATCTGTAGAATGTTCTCGTAAAAACAAAATCCAAATTGAGTCAGAAGATAAACTTTAATTTGAGAATATTCAAAATGAAAATAAATACTTACAAAATCAAAGTATGTTCTCATTAAACATAGGAAATTTAAGAAAATAATCAAAAATTCGAGAGAATAAACAATTTATTTTGTTAATATTAAAAATTAAAGAAATGTTTCTTACCTAAATTGCACTCACTTATAAGTGAATGCTAATATTAAGGGCTCAGATCAACTTAACATTAAACGTACTCATGAAACTAAAATCTTCTGCATATGTAATATACATATACATATAATACAATTGAGTCTATATTCAATAAATATAATACAAAATACATATTGAAAGGTATAATTTATTTACGTACATACTCCTAAATAAATTAAAAACGACTTTCACATTTCAAATCTAGATACCTTATTATTATAAACAACAAACGCTAGGCGGCTTGAAGTCCACATTGATATTGGGAATTTAGCCGTGGACAAATTATTATACAGTTCTAGGTGATATAGTCCCAAAATCGGTCATTGCGATGGCTTATAAAATCTTAAATATAACATTCTTCAATTTCTTCATGGTCTATATAGGGTAGTCTGAAGATAAACTTTATCAGATGGCCATCGTTGGTAGGCCATCGGTATTCCTCAGTAAATCCTAAATTCTGAATTTTTCCAAAGTGCTTGGGAAGACATTTCGAACAGCTTGTTGGATTCCAATTTTGAAGTCCGCTACAAAGTTCTTTAGGTTTAGACGGGGTGCAAGAGGTATTAACCCGGGTTACCTGACCACACCCTTTGGACTAAGAGGCTGGCGCACTTCGGTACCAGCCGATTTTATTACAGTAGTACGACTAAAAATCCCAAAACGAGAAATTGATAAGAATTATCAAGTAAAACGTAAAAATTATACCATAAGTTCCTTAGTCTTTCGAACATCTACTGTTTAATTTTTTTTTTTATTACTAATCTTTTATTCCGTAAGCAGTACCGGCACCAATTCACATATATCCCATCCGAGCTACCGAAATCCCAAAAGCAATATACTATTTTGGTATTTGTGCCAATAAGGTGAAAATTATTTTGATGTTACAATAAGCTGTTTACTCTGTACTCCTTCACGTCTAAACAAAATGTCATGTTGATAGAGTATGTCTTTGCTATGTTCTAAAGTTCAGAAAAAACACAACGTGCCAAACTATCTCCTATCATTTTGGTTTAACAAACGCGCCGTTTAATCTTCTATTGTTGCGGCTAGGCTTACTGACCGCATTCCAATTACAAAAACAATTATATTTTTGTTATTGTTGCACGAGATAATAAAAATTTATTGGATATAAATATTTAACTATGATAATTAGTAATCTGTTTTTGTCGTTATTGAGTGGCAGTCTCAATATACAATCAGACATATAATTTTATATATATATATATATATATATATATATATATATT
>KZ651151.1:211924-258157 GCA_001010745.2 Gerris buenoi | reverse complement strand
TTTTCTTCGAGGCTCTGTGGGGGGGGGCTTTAGCCCTTCAGCCCCCCCCCCCTGTGGGTGCGCCACTGCCCGGCTTTATTTAAACTTTAAATGAGAGAACAAACATAGTTTTACTGTGCAGTTAATAGTATTAATTGAGATTTTATGGTATTTATTCATAATGAAGGTAGTAAATAATACGCACTATTAATAGTTCAATTAACTAATAACTACTTTACTTGATTTCCTTTGTTATATTTTTACTAGACTTTTAATAAGTTAGTACGTTGATAAAATGTAACGTTAGCGCTATATTTATTAATATAATAATATTTATTATTAACCATTAATATTTATTGATAATAAAGAACTCTCCGGTATTTGTAGCATTGGACCGGCAACCACACATGTTAAAATTTCAGGAATTTTTCTCCTATTGACGACAATATTGAGTTACATTGTCACCCATGCACAATATTTTAATAATCAATATCTATCAAATTATAATTATTATTAACTACGTTGGTCAGAGCAATGTACTGGAAATACAGAGGCCCGGGTTCAAACCCCGGCGCTGGAGCTTGTTTTTCTCTGACTGTTTCCCGTAGTTAATAATAATTATAATTTGATTTAAATTAAAATTTAATCATTCTGTAGTATGAATACTACCAAAATCGTAAAAATGAATTTCTAATCAACACCTTAAAACCAATAGTTCTCACACATCACACAAACAGTTTGAGACTACAAAAACCGGTTATAGTTGTTAATTGCTGTGATTGTCGTATTATGGAAAAAATACCATATTATATTAAAATAGCCTTAGCCAATTACCTATTAATCCTATTAAATCTAATCTAAAAGTTTTAGTTTTAGTCAGTACGTAGAAAAATTTAAACTCATTATTTTTCATGTGTTAAATACATTGCCATTACTTGAATAAATACAATAGTAGTTAATAACCCTCTAAGCTTTTAAACAACAAGTTCCGTCACATTTATCACATTTTTGATAAGCAAAAACTAGTTATTAGGTTACTTTTTATTAACTTAAACATTACTTAGCTGTTTAATTAAGGTTTTAAAAGTTCTAACACTAATTATCATTTAAAACGAGTGTTGTCAATTTCAATAATATAAATGACAAGGAATATAACGTGTAATCTGGGTTTGATTGTTGTTTGTCCAGAATCTTTTTGTCTTAGTTATTTACGAGTTGGTCTGGGAGGAGAGAGAGAGTGAGAGCTCAGTTCTATAAATAGAGTATTGCTCTTTACTGTACTGTGTGACTGCAGCGCTGCCAAGCGGATCCAACCATGACCAAGGCGGAATCACCTTCCTATCTTCCACATAGCTTTATAACCTCCCTTGCTATTGCACTCTGCTTATCTACATAAACATTATACATTCTATGTTTTATTTTAATCGTTTTATTGACGTGTTTTTTTTATCTTGATTAAAAATAGATTTGAAATGAATAAAAATAATAAAACTACTTTTTGTACTCGTTGTTTTGTCTTTTAATTTGCTTCGAAACATAATTTCCTTTAATGTACGCTTGATAAAATTCTTATTAAAGAGATTTTTTAATACTCAGATACCAAGAAAGATGGGTACTTCTTCAGATTGTTACACCCCTTATGAAAAATAAAAAGGGGAATAACAAGCTAAAGAAGGTGTACGGACTGTTCTTCTTTAGACTGTTACTCCCCTTGTAAAAACACAAGTGTGATATTCCTTTGTCCCATTGTACATTGTACTAAACATCTCTTTGCCTTAACTGTTATTTATTTAAAGCAATTTATATTAATAATAAACAGGGGAGTAACAATCTAGAGAAGTTACGAAGATGAATGTGTTAGCTTATTGTCTATGCTTTACTCGCTTTTAATCAGAAACACTTGTTTGTTTCTGGAGAAATCTTGTAACTTAGAATTGACCCACTTCCTGACTATATAGATAGCTGAAACGTGCACAAATTATGAATTTCCGATGACAATATTATAATCAGTCATAAGTTTTACAATTTATGCGTATTAGCTGATAAAATCGCTAATCGCTTTATCTCTGGCAAAAAAATTCGGTGAAAATTAAAAAAAAAAGAAGAGGCACAGTGAAAGGAAAGTGAGGTTATTTTCGTTTAAATAACTTAATTTTAAATGGCAATGATTTCGCTTTAGGGTAGAGCAAGCTCTATTAGAACTCTGTTCAACTCGCCTCGAGGCCCCGATATCGCACGCGCCTTCAACTGCGGGGTGCTCTAAACTTTTAACAAATAATTACAAACTCTTGATAAGGCACCAAGCTTTTCTTTAGAACACAATATTTTCGCCTTTTTAGTGCAGTTTTATAAAAGCGTGTTTTTTTTATTATTTTTATACTAAAGTTAAATGAGCCTAAAAATGCAGCAATTCCGAACCCGAACATCGTAGCTTACGACGTTTCGGAGCTCAAGCACGAAATCGGACTGTCGACGATAACTTCGGTGGGCTTTATTTGATTTCAATTTCCTTTGGGATACCTATATATAAGTAAGTCCTATTTGGTAGATTGTACCTGTACCTACACTGTTTGAGTACAATTGGACAAGTGGTTTGGGAGTTATTGGTATTTTAGTGTACATTTTAGTGGCATTTTAGTATGACTACATTTCATGGAAGTCATGTGTTTTCCACACCGGTACGCCTATAATTGTTGTCTGGTTAAACATTGTAATGTTTAACTCTACATTCCTTAAAAGGTTTACCACATGTTTACATGTTTAAGACCAATATATTACGATGCTCTCTTGACACCTTTACTATGAAATTTTAACATATGGTACATGGGACTTGTGGTCCATTGCTCCCACTCTATACTTCCCAACTATATAGTTATTCTACCAAGTAAAATAATTCAGAATATTACCTTGAAGATTAAAATATATTTTCCAAAACGTCAGTAAACTAAACCCATATTTTTTACTTATGATTGATCCTCGCTTTCCTAAAATAGATTTAATTAACCTCAATGCTAAAGAATGCGGAACTAAACTAATTTTTTCTTTATCTGTAAATGTTAAATAACTTAACCTCAAAATTAACTTACTTTGCTGTAAAACTAAATAGGGACAAATAGTTAACGTTATGCTTAAATTAACTTTAGTTTCGAGCCAGAAAGTTATTTTAATACTTTAACCTTTTAAATATCACTATTAGTTTTTCTCCTTTTGCAAGATTATACCTGATTTCCGTGTAAGAAATAAATAAAATGTTGAACCAATTACTTGTTTTATTGTGAATGATAAAGATAATATTAAAATGGGAATGCGAGAGATCGAAGATGCACTAGAAGTGAACTTTAAACACTAACTTGGTAATAGAAATCGTTTTGATATGAGCCATTACATAATGAATGCATCATAAAGAACGGTCAGCTAAATGATCCGTGACCCGGTTCCCTGTATAAATGAACACTGGCATCCGGTTAGAATTGAAAAAAAGAAGTTTACCATATTTATTTGAATGTAATAGTTACGTTATTGTTTTCCAGTCTTGTCTTGTTATTCTGTTATCTAATTTAATTTTATTTATATTTATATCATCTAGTCAATTTTAGCTTTTATGTAATGTTAATTTAAAAAGTTTTCCTTCAACTGTCTCTTTGTAAGTTTAAATTGTTAAGCCATCAGCTAAGTTTATTTATTTTTAATTTTATTTTGTTATGTTAGGCATCTTGATGTTAATACTTTTGAATTGTCTTATGTTGTAGATCCCATGAAGAAGGTTTGATTTAAGCCGAAACGTCGGGTGTATTGAGAATGTTGTGGGGTGTAGATTTGTTTTTGTAACCGAACCATGGGTGTTTTATATTTTTGTTAAATATTCGCGTTCGTGTGTTTTTATTTTATATATATACTAGTTGGATACCCGTGCTTCGCTACGGAGGGTTTTTAAATTTGATAAGTTTATAAACTACCAGGAAAGCATACAAATTATTTTANTATATATATATATATATTTTACATAGAAAAATAACACAAGAATGATTCCTTTGTTCTAAAATGTCATATAATTGTTCTTGGACAATAAACATTTTTCAGACTTATTATAAGCATAGTCTTCCCCATACACGTTTGTATTAATGGCCATATTGAGGGAAGCTATTTTAAAAACAAATTATATTTTTTTGAAACCGCAATGTGAACTATTCATACTTCAATGTTTCAAAAGATTTTTTGAAATGAACACCTTTTAATTTATCGTGACGAAAATTAACAAAATATCCGTAAAAATAAAACTTTGTTCAAATAAAAAGTAAAGTAGAAAATAAATTAGTTGTGTCAACATTCAATATTTATTTAATAGTAGCTATGGATATTTTCAGATTATCGAATAAAGAGCAAATTTTATTCAGTGAAATTCATTGTTTCCTTAACAATGGTTTTATAGTTTGTAAAGGTTGATAAATGAATGTTTGATGTTAGAAGATCAAAAGATCAGACCGGTTCGAGATGAGATCACCTTCACAGTACTGTTAGAATGGTGACCTCATTTACCGAACCGGTCGTTTTTTTATACAATTATCGTAATAAGTGGTTTCAAGATCAAACAATTTACAGATTTGTCTGAAAAAGGTATGAAATTAACAAAAAATTTAAAATTGGTTGAGGTACTTCTATACAATGTTGCAAAACGTAATGGTTCTATCTCAAATAAAAAAAACTTTATTAACATAATATTTAATGAAGTTAATAAAACGATTTATTAACATTCGTTATTTTAATATAAGTAATCATTAAGTTATTAGAAACTTTATACATTGTTGTATTAGTTGTATTATGAATTTGTCTTTTTTTAAACGTAAATATTAAGTGCACCACCCAAATTCTCAAATATCTACCAGGGATTAAAATGGCTGATAAATACCATTTATTAAAACGTTATAAATGAATCCATTTTTAACCTGGGCAAGGTCAAAACAAGTTTTACTCCATTTCACCATCTTGATTATTTATTAATAAAAAAAGTTTGCTAATTAATAATATCTAATTTAGAATTTAATATTAAAAAGATAAGAGTAATTTCTCTCTATTGTGTAATAAAAAAATGCATTTAATAAACAATTAAACATTTTTATCTATTACCCAAATACAATGGGATCGGTTGAGCCGTTGATATACGTATTGTTTTATAAGTGGTTTCCTAAAATCTAGATATTATATCTAGATGTTATCTAGAATCTAGAAGTTTCATTCCTAGAGAGGTGAAATATGTTCCATGTCGAGTTCATGATATTTGAAGTCTCATTATAAATATTTGTTGTTTATCAGAACAAAATTAAAATGGTAATTGTCTACCAGTGTGGGAATTAGCTTCCTCGCGTGAAACAACAAAAAAATGTATTAAAAATAAATTGTTGACAAATATTTTAGCATACGTTGTTTAGATATGTGTGAAATTTGTAGCTTCTTGGAGATGAATTTAGTTCACAGGTGTTTCTGAAAAAAAATTAAATACGAAAAAAAAATTAAAATACTTAACTAAGAGAAAAACAATGCTTGCTTCCACCTTTTATTTACTCGTAATAATCCGATTGTTGCAACACGGTTGTTTGTTTTAATTCTTTATCTTTCTGAATTTTTAATACTAATTTGTTTATTTTGTTTTTCTTTTCCCTTTATATTTATGCTATCTATTTTTTTAAGTGCAAAACGTTCTTTCGTATGTTTATTTTCCTAAGTATAATATAATATTTTCACTGCAGTTATAAATAGAATTTAATTATCGTTAATATCGTATTTCTTATTCAATTTATACTTGCTTATAATTTTAAAATAGTCGATTATTTACATTTTACATCGAATGTACTCTCTTTACATTATAATAATTACGTTATTAGTTACTTATTATTATTATGTTTTAAAAATGCCTGTTGTGTCGTTTTAAATCCTAACTCTTGCAATGATAAATAAAGAATTTTATCTTATCTTATCTCGTTTTTTTTTTTTCTCTCTTTCTCGCACTTCTCGGTCAGTGTATAAAACCTTAACATACCTTTGCAGTATGCAGAACTATAGTTGACAATTATTTTTGAATGAATTAAAACTCAAAAACCAAAATTGGTTGTCTTCTGTTCATTGATAATTCTCTTCTAAAATCATCGTAACTATAGTTTGTATTAAATCTATAATCTATACCTACTACTATTATTATCATTATTATTATTATTGTAAGAGGTAACATTTTTTTAGTTAGTTTTTTATGTTTGCAAGAGGTAATCTTTGACTACTGATCCGATTCTGAAAGTTCTTTCACTTTTAGAAAGCTACAAGTATTCATGAGTGACATATTATACGCTGTTTTATTCCTGTCAACGCCGGGTAATTTGCTGGTATTAGATATTTTGGTATTTTACTGTTAAGAATTAGCTGTTAACATCTCTCTTTAAATATGCCATTTGTAAAGATAAATATAATAAAAGTAAAAAATATTGCAAGCCATTTTTGCAATATTTCGACTCCTTTTAGGGATATCTTCAAGCTGAAAACAATATTTATTGTCAGTTACTCCAATACAATAAGTGCTATATTTTGTGTTATTTTCAGTGTTTTTGCTATATTTTGTAACATAATACATAATTTCCGTAGAATGAATACTTCCAAAAACTTAAAAATTGAATTCATAATAAATTGCTTTCTATATCTACTTGACTAGAAAATTAATATTCCATCCTGTTCTTGGTAAAAAATTATTTTATTTATAACCTTGGTGGTTATCGCCAATTTTAAATAATTAATTTATGTTATAGGAGTAATCCATGTTATATATACACTTGTTTAAGATATTAAATATTTTGTATACTTATTATTCCAAACAGCAATCAATTCCCTCTATTCTTCTTCTATTTTTCCTTCTAGTCTTATAATCCCTTTCAGTAATGTGCTTTCAGCTTGAAGATGACCCTAAATGGAGTCGAAGTATTTCAATTTGAGCTTTTTATTTTTTTCTTTAAACCCTATATCTACTATTAATATCAATATAAATATAAATAATTATAGTCTAGCGTAGTTTTTTTTGTAAAATATATTTACTGCAAATAGTATTTTGTAAAAATACATTTACTACTAATTATATTTTGTAAAAATCCTTTTACTACAAATAATTACTTTTTTTTAATCCGATGATTAAAGTAAGTAATTTTCTAGTGAAAAATCTAAGCTATTAATATCAAATCGTAAAAAAGTAGAAAAGCTTAAAAAAATCTGTATATTAACTATTATTAGCTTCATTGCAATCCTACTTCTAGCTTGTCTGCTAAGATTTATAAACTTCTATCTTTAAAAATTAGCTTTAATGTGTAAAAAAAATAATTATAAGATTATTAGAGGAGTCTAATAAATGAAAATACTTATGTTGTCAGTTTGAAGTTATTAAAAATAATAATTTAAGTGATTAAAACTCAGTATGTGAGAGCTATAATTAGGAACTCTTTGTTGGTGTTGTTAAAAGAACATTAAATCTCAAGTTTATGTTTCTCAGATCTCATCTTTATAACCTATGTTTTTTATTTATCTTCCTTATCGGTTAGTAATAAACTACTAAACGGTGTAATAGAACAGTAAATAAGATAATTGATTCATGAAAGTGAAAAGAAGTTTATTACATTTTATTCCCGTTCTAGATTTGGACTTAACATTTAAGGTAGGGTGGGGTGGTTGAAGGGGGTTTATTTGCCTGAAAGGTAATTTTACGTATTTTTATCTTATAATTGATTGCGGTTTCTTAAATTAGCTTCTACTACTAGCTACGACTTACTACTAGCTTCAATACTTACTTGAACTGGAGTATCACTGTACTAATTTCAGCTGTACCTATATGCCGTTTTCAGCAGCAAAATGGAACATGCAACTGAAGGAAATACTTGTATTGCCATAATTAAAAATAATGACTTTCATGAATTTGACGTTTTTTGTCTTTTTTATTTTCTTCATTTGGTATTAGCTTTGCACCATACAACCATGATTGTCTTAAATATTCACAATATTTTTTTTTCTTTCTTCAAAAACGTATTCTATTTGTCTATTAGATTGTAGTTATTTTTTTCTTGGAAAACAATTAGGAACAATTAGTGGTCAAAGTAGGAACAATTTTCCTCTTTCAAACTTATAATTTTTTTTCCCCCAATTATAAGCTATATTTCTCGGTCTAGTTCTATTGTAAAAATGTTGACATCTAGACTTGTAAAAAATTGAAAGCTTTATTCGGGACTAGGTATCGTTAATGACAGAGGAAATTATTCTTTAGTGTAGCTTAGTTGGTTTGAGCACTATAGTGGAAATGTAGAGGCCCGTGGTTCGAGTCCCGGCGCTGGAGTCTATTTTTCTCTGTCTGTCTCCCGTTGTTAATAATAATTATAATTTGATTTAAATATTTTTTTATTTTTTTTGGTTAAAAACCTTTGTTTAATAGATTTATAAAAAAAAAGAAAAGAAAAATCTCGAAATTTAGTCTTATTATAATCATGTATTCAACTATTATAACATTTATGTTAATTATTTGAAGATTGATTGTTTTTAATGTCTATAACAATGTAGTTAAGTATATTGCTGTAAGTTGACAAGTGTGAACTTGTTAGTTAAAGAATGATTATATTGGTCTAGGTTAAGGTATTATTGTTTTGATCGTAGTGAAGGTTTTGACCTTGTGCCTGGATGCCTTTAAGGTCTTGTTCCATCTCTTGTAATGGCAACACTGAGACAAGAAGGTCATCTAGGCAAATATTGTATCACGCCGCTTGCCTTTAAATAGATATTTGTTATACTCGGCTCTCTTCCTGCCTCTATCAGATTATCTGTGTCCATTTGTTTTTTTAACTTGATGTCATAGTTTGTTGATCTTCAAAGGACATTTATTTAGTCTTAGATGATTTTATCACTTAGTTCTGTAATTCTAGAATAACTAGTACTTATTATACTAGTAGTCAGTCATTTCTTTATTGTTTGATTTTCATATCACTACAGTCTATAAGATTAGAGTTGGCACAATCAAAAGGCGGGAAAATTTTGAGGGAAACGATTCTATTGGTCCCCCATGTTGAATGCAACTTCAGAAAAAAAAATGCTCTACTCTACCCCTGTTCCACAAACAAAAAAAAAATAAAACATGGCAACACTGATTTTCCCTTTTTATAACCCCAAAACTACCTCCACGTTTGTGGTTTCCCGCCTTTGATTGTGCCAACTCTAATCTTATAGACTGTAGTATACACTATAAAACTAGTATAACTAGTAGATATTGTTAGATCATGAAAGGACATGTCTTTTAGTCGTAGATGATCAGACCACTAGTTCTATAATACTAGTATAACTTGTAGATGTTGATAGAAGTTCTATTTTAATGTTAAGTATATTTGACTGTTCCAGTTATTGTTAGATTAATATGTTTTAGAACCTTATATACCTTTGTAGCTGATGATTAAAATAAGTCATATTGATCAGTTTTATCAATCAATAATAAATGTTGAATGCGGTAATAGGTCAATTGACGATATCACATAATAATTGCTGCTGAAATTTTTTATTAGACTGTTACAATGTATGATAATTATTTATACTTATCTCTCTCTTGATGAATTTATTTGTCATATTATTTCAATGAGTTATATTATGTTGCGAGTTATAATCTTAATTTATTTATCTCGAGTATTGTCAAGGAGCTCATTTATAAACAGTAATTGTTCCGTAGAATAGTAGGAACTAAGTGGAGAAAGGGATAATTCCCTTTTATTCAATAATATTGGAACAATGACTAGACCCTTGACCTACTATATACTTAAATGTACTCTAAAAACATTGGAAAATAGTTTTTCTTAATATTTAATTCTTTTGAAATGTTAGCCACATTTACGAATTTTTATTTAGCAACACTTAGCTATTAGACTTCTCACAATGGCAGGGAATATCCGGTTAAGCTCTATCCATTTCGGCCGAACAAAACTCAATAAGAATCGTGCTGGTCTTTTTTGATAGTTGAAACGACATTTGATTATAAAGAAATTATAACAGGATTGTTTTAAGTTCATTTAATGTGGTGAGGTGGAACTTTTCTTGGGATATAGGTTGGAGACCCCTGGTTATGCTATTTAACTATTAAAATTAAAAGTGTGGGTTTATTTTTACTTTCGTTTGTTACGTAGTACGTATAAAGAGAAAGTATTTTGAAGCTGCGAAAATTCGAAAGATTTTGAAATTTTGATAAATTTATACATTTTGACTCAAGGATCTCAAAGTGTATAAATTCATCAATTTTTATTTTCCCCAAGAAAGTAGTTTTTATAAAATGTCTGTCTGTAATCTGTGCATATATGTAGTGCGAGGTGCCTAAAGTATTAAGCTGGTTTCGATTCGATAAAATTTGGCGTACAAGTTCAGAATCAATTCACCCCGTGGTGAAATCAAAAAATTAATTTTAGCTCTACATTTAGAGGCTTTTTCCCCTCTTAAAAAAAACAACAGAAAAACGTGAAATTTTGGTATAATTTACAATAATAATTAAATTTAACCATGAAAACGTGAAACAACTAATCAATGGAAAGCGCTGGACCACTTAATTATGTACTTGTATATTATGTAAAAGTTTAGTAGGAGTTATATAGCGAACAGATTTTTTGAATATCATTTTGCCTTATAGTTTCCTACTAACATTAGTATACGAGTAACGATTAAAACCATCTACATACATTTGTATTTGCTAAAGGCCAAGCTAAATCATTTCTTTCATTTTTCTAATTAATAAAACGACAATATAAATCATCGTGGTCCTTTATATTATGTAAGGTTGACATTTGATTTATACGTACGAGAATCAAATAATTATCTTTACACGCGCATTATAGTTTTAGACTTTATTTAACTAATTACCGCGTTCCTTAACTTGGTTAGTTGAGACTTTAATTTGAAAGTTATAAATTATTAAATAACATACCCGAAATGTTATTTCACTATTTGCGTGAGTTATAAATTACATTTTTACTTTTGAATAGTTAAATGGTTGTGAATGGTCGTATGAGTAACCCGCATGATTCTTAATTAAAATTACATTTATTTTAAATAAAAAATCTTTGTTTCTTATAATTTTATTGCGATCAAAAATATCTCAGAATCCTAATAAAAATAAATTGAATAGTAAATTCCCATGATTTTTGTCATTCAGATGTTTCATTCGATAATTTAAGTATAAAAAGTCAAAGCTTTTTCAGTCTTAAAAATTTTGAGGTCGTATTTGACATGACCCCAATAACTGATTAGATTTTTTTGTTTGTTGGCACATTACTGTATAAATTGGGTCAAATATATCTCTTACTACTTAAGTTTTTGCTATAAAAGTTGTTTTCAGACTGACGGAAGAACATAGATTGCTTCGAAGATTCTCATTTGGCATTAAAGCAACAAATGTCAAATAGGTTTAAAAAGAAAATAAAAAAAAATAATAATAATGGGGTACTGTGTACCTCGGAACTTTTCCTAACTTAGGAGCCACTACTGAAGTGGACTCTCTTTTATTTCATTTCTTGAATTATTTGAATTTTGATTTGATGTAAACAATCTGGTGCGGGTTTGTTTGTCATAGAGAGGTACATTCGTGCCTCCACTTTTCAATTTTTTAAATTTTTACTGACTCAGCAAGCTGGGTTCAAAATGTTGATTTTCCGGGTGCACAACTACGTTCAAGAACTGATTTTAGTACCAAGTTTCAACTCCTTAACTTATAAACTGTGGGAGTTATGCGTGACATAGACTGACTCATAGACAGACAGACTGACATCCAGCTAAAAACCACTCAAATCATCTTAAAATCACCCTAAACGGATAATTCTGCTGAAATCTCGGTTTCGGATTTTTTGGGTGAAAACAATACTTTTCCTATATTATATCTACCTTCGAAGAAGGTGAGGAAAAGTAAAAAAGTTACTTGATAAATATTAAAAATCTGTTTCATGCTCTCTTTCACTAGTTGGGAATAATGAATAGTTGACAAAATCGGTGAAGTCAATATCAGTTAATTAGTGCTATCACTGTAATAATTTACTGACACTGACGATGATCAGTTAACATGGTTTTAACAAGTCTGTAAATAGTTCATTGATATTTCCAATATACTCGTATACATTTATATTTATCACAATCTCATTTCGACGATATCAATATTTCATCCAATATCTCTAAATTAGATTTCAAGATTCAAACAGTATTGAAATAAAGCAACCTCTACTTTTTTACAATGTGACATTTAAATATAAATGTATCATTATTTTATTTAATTATAATTTATTTGTCGTAGCTATGAAAATAAATTAAACCGAAAGGCAAAAGAGATCGTTGAATTATTCATGGTCTTAATTAAAATTACGGTTGAGATAATACGTTTTCATAAATGTCACTTTTAATTTAAAAACCATTTTAACCAAATTAAAACTATTCCTACTTTTAAATGAAATTTAGAAATTATAATAATGTTTCTGCAAATTAAAATATCACTGATTTATTTATTGCTATTTACGTACTTCTCTGAAAAATTAGATTTATGTTAATTACGTTCGAAATATGCTCTATTTTACAATACGCTCTATTGTACTGTCTGTGTTTTTTTTTTTATAGATAAGTTTCTAATTAATTTAAATCAATCAATGTTTTGAGATATACTTAATAACCTGAGAAAGTAATTTGTTAATATTCGTTTCAATTATTTAATTACAAGAGGAGCCCTCATACATAAATGAAAAAATATAGCGACGTTATAAAATTAATAACAGATTAACAGAAATCATAATACTAAAAACAATAATTCTGAGGTAGGTAGACTATAGAGAAGTCGGGTAACTTAGTTGTAGCATAAATTTCCATAGGTCATTAATTATGTATAGATACAATGTTTATGGTTTGTCGAAAGTAGACCAGAAAAATTTCAACTGTCAGCGCTCTTTACCTTTTGCTTAAAGCCGTATCCAGACTGCCGAACCGAACAGAGCAAACAAGCCGAGCATTGGTCTCTACGCATGCTCAGTATAAAGCGCGCCTGGGCATCTCAGACTGGGCATGCGCAGAGACCAATGCTTGGCACGTTTCCTCTGTTCGGTTCGGCAGTGTGGATACGGTTTAATTGATACTTTATTCCTGTAAAAAATCAATACAATTTTGACTTACTAAAAAACGGGGGAAACAATTGAATAAATTAGACAATAATGGCTTGTAAAAGCAAAAATTCCATAAAGAACGTGATAGGGATGGAAGAAATCTATTTGTCACACTAATTGGCAGTCTATTTAAATGTATTAATAAGTTAAGTATTAATTTTTAATTGGATGCACAGGCATTGTATTTTTGCCTTAAATGAAAGTGAACATGTAGTGGATAACAATGAATGGAACAAATCAGAAAATGAAATTACCATGTTTTCATATTTATGCCTGCGCAGTTAAAAGCGAGTCCATACAAAATAAAAAAGGGAAGTTACTGCATGTACATTTAAAAACAGACTATGTCAGTCGAGATTAATTTCTCTAATATCATCATATTTAACCACAACCACAATTATGTTCAATTTTAATTTCCTTTATAGATTTGACATTTTAATTTTCTTGATTAATAGATTTTTGTGGTTTGTTAATGCGCAATACTTGAGAACGTTTTTATATCTGGCCGCAATAAAAATATATTTAATTAGGGGTAGAATAATTAACGATTTTCCACCGCTAATTTAACAAACAAAAATATCGTGTCAAAGCAATAGGGTTTTTGTTCTTTTTTGTTTATTCTTGTCAGTGCCTGTACTAGTATTATTATCTCTTGGTTTGATACTAATCCGATGTATTTATCTATCCGTGAAAATATAGAATCCGTTCATTTATTAAGCAATTTTTAAGTTAGTATTTTCCGGAAAACACTCTTGTCTTGCTAACATATCCGTTAACATCGTCCGTTGCTATATTATGATCAGAAATTATAAACTACACTTATCAGATGTTAATGGATTCCTATTTATTATTCATAATTCACAGGTTTTTTTTTTCTCGTTTGCAGGACCATTTAGTACTTCTTAAGCTTGTTACTCCCCTGTTCTTTTTTCATATATAAATGACTTTGACTAAAAGACTATTAAGACAAAGGGATGTCCAGTACAATGTACTTTGGGACAAAGGAATATTTCACTTCTGTTGTTATAAAGGGAGTAATAGTCTAAAGAAGAACATTCCATACACCTTCTTTAGGTTGTTACTGCCCACTTATTTATTTATTTATTTTTTTATAAGTGAAGTAACAATCTAAAGAAGTACCGACCGTTTTACTATTGTTTCTTCCTTTATTATCACCACTCTAATGTTATCATTGCCGTGTTTAATTTTTTTGTTTTGTTTATGTTACAGAGTGGCCAGGATGACTAAGAAGAGTTTAAAATTAAAAATTAGACATGGAGGTCGGGAGAAGACCTGCTATCTCTATCCTCTGACCTAGGTCACCCTCCTACATCCTTAGGTAAATTATCTTTTCCCTCTTTATTTAAGAATTAAACTAATTTTTACTTTGTCCGTAGGCTTCAGCGGGTAGAATCGTCATAAACAGCTTGGGTTTCCGGTGAAATCCGCGTCACGAAGGGAATCCAAGGAGATCCAGGGGATTTCAACCCCTTCGTGACGCGAATTTCACCAGAAACCCAAGCTGAAATGATAATTTTTACTATCTTAAATAAGGAGAAAGTATAGTGATAGCGCGAACATTTGGTTTTAAGAATTTGATGGATTTACACGTTTTGAGGTCCCCTGAGCCCAAAAAATGTGTGTCTGTAGTCTATTCTTAAAACTATAAATACACGTAATCTCGTACCTTTAATATTGGAACTAGAGGTATAGAAACCATATTACGAACTTATTTATTTATTATTATATAATTTAATAAAATATTCGAGAAAATGTATTTTTTCTTTCTTATCACTAATTTATTATTAAATTATTTGCCTCTACTTTTCCTGAGTATGACTTAATATTGAAATATACGCTGAAAACAAATGAGATAAACATTCTTGACAGTTAAAATGAATAAGGAGGAAGTACGGTGACACAAACAGCCAGTAAAACAATGTACTCTATCAACCAACGTTTCTAATCTATTAAGATTCCTTGTCAGAACAATGAAAAAAAAACTGCATCAATTGTAATTTTAATGGAATTATTTTTCTAACACTCAATATTTTTTTTCTTTTATTTACACATCTGAAGTCTCTAGTTATCTGTTATTCTAGTCTTATTTTCTATAGAGACTAATAAAATCTAAAAAAAAAAAAAATAATAACTAGTTACAAAAACATCATCCTTGTGCATTTTTGACCTAGCGTTATCAGTTTCGTTAGTGGAAGTTCTGAATATACCTAAGTTCTTTCTGCTGAGTGAGGAAAAACTAACTACTAAATCGTACTAAATACTAATAACTACTAAATAATAGATATAATAACTACTAAATAGTTGATCCTCTCATCAATACTTTTCTTTATAGTATTAGACTTTTTCTTTATAGCATTAGTAGTAGATCCTCTCATCAATACTTTTCTTATAATATTAGACTTTTTCTATAGCATTAGTAGTAGATTCTCTCATCAATACTTTTCTTTATAGTATTAAACCCATAGTATTGTAGTAGTAGACCTGTAAGTAATAAAATTATAATTATAGAAGGTCAACTTAAAAGACATTGTGTATCACATGTTCTATGTTACATCACGACGACATTACGTAATTTATTAGCTTGACATTGACCCCAAATACTTAGTAGTCTCGTCTAACTATATTTTTATTGATCAACAAGTAGTACAAACTTGCTGTTTCATTATACATTTAAAGATATAAATATGAGAGTGTGTATAAATGTAGTTAAGCGAGGTTGTCAAGTATTTGGGGTCAATGTCAAGCTAATGCATGAAGTAGTGTCGTGATATAACATAGGACAGAACATGTGAAATATAATGTCTTTTTAGTTGACCTTCTACAACTATAATTCATTTCATTATTTAATAGCTCTAACATTTAACATTATACGTTAAAACCACAAATATGTAGTCAGCCTCTTTAACAAAGTCGTTTTTAACGAGTTAATACTTCATTGTTTATTTTAATAATTGTGGTGATGTTAAAGTTTGCAAATATTATGTTGAAATTTAGTCACTATAATTATTTTTTTTAAGCATTTTTGTTTCAGTGAAACATTAAAATTAACAACATTCAATTAGTTTTTCCCTGCTTGAGTTTATCTCTTTTAGGTATTACTTTAACTTTTTTCTTAATTTTATTTTAATTGCTGTAGAAAAAAGTCATAAGTTCAATTAGTAATCAGAAAAATAGGATATGGAATAATGAAATGTAGTATAAATAATTATTCCTTGTATTGCTAACATTTTATAGTATAACCACTAGTCCAGGAGGTAACATGCAAAAAAGTGACACATGAAACTAACATTTAAGAATATGTAATCGTGTTACATTTAAATAAGAATCTAACCGTGTAAGCCTTTTCCCCCGGAAAATTCTAGTTCCTGAGAAAATAGTTTTAAAAGCTATTTTCAGACCCCGAGAGGCCGGGTTCAATGCCCCGCCCAGGGGAAGTTATTTTTACGATACATTTTGATACGATTTTCAATAATATTTCAATTTATGTAAATAAAACTTACGAAAACTATTAAATGGAAAGCGCAATGGGCTAAGAAATTATGAACTCATATTTGAGAAAGTTGGTCTCAGTTGTCTCTTACCGATTTTTTCTGTACTCATCGAATGTACTTTTATATTCATGTTACTATTTTTTCTTTTGTTGTTATTGTAGAGATGCTTGAATGAACTTATTTTTCCCCTGGGATTACGATCCGAATATATAAACTTTTTATTTTTATTGATATCTTTTGCTTTTAAAAAAATACTATGAATGATATCTGCAACGCTGCTTATCTATTAGAACATTTCATATAACTTGTTTGATGGCAATTTTTCTTTTTATTCTCTAGTAACTTTAAGGGATAAACTTATCAATGATGCAAATGGTGAATGAACCAAAAATTTCATTCATATAAGTTCAAAAGAAAAGTTGTTAATATGAAATGACAAGTTAAGACAATAATTATTCAACTTAGAATCAAGCATGGTTGATTTTTTATCCCTTTAAAAGGGAGACAAATGCTAAAGCTTTGTCAGATTTTCAGATCCAACCCGCATTTTTGGCTTTCATTCCCTTTTTTGGTCGTTAAACGTTAAACAGATCTGTTGGACGGGACAGTGTTCAGTCGAGTGTGTCTCCCTTTTTCACTTCTCTGTCCTTCTATTCCCCCTTTTCTTTTGAGTTCTTATAAGTTGAATCCTCTGTATATACATTCTAACATGTTTAGCGGGTTCTTCGTCGTGACTTGTCCCCTCTTTCCTGTGTGGTGGAATCACATCTAATGGATATTTAAAGCCTAAATGTTCCTTTTTCTTTTACTTTGAATCTTGTTCCTCTTTATGTTCTGCTGTTTGCGGTACCTTGATTCGTCTATATCTTTATGTCTTATAAAGTACTCGCTTCAACTTGTCAGGCAAATTTTACACCTGACAAACTCTTTAGTATTATGATAAATAATTCCCTAACGACTGAAACGTATGATCTAACACTTTTAACCTTGACATTTATTAATTTGTTAACTATTTAAATAAACATGCAATATTTTAAGTATACTTAATTACATTATGTCGCTAACAAAACGACCGTGACCCTACTTAAGGGAAAGGTGTTTTGTCTTCTCATCTTTCTTTAAAAATATTTTTGGAGACTATAAAACCTAATTTTAACCTTCACTTTAGAAAGGCCGACTAAACAACTAAACTTATGAAATTGTTTGTAATTTACTCTTAAAAATGAAATTTCAAGTAATTATTGTTGTATGCTCTTTACTCTATAAATATACAAAATGTAACAATCTCGGTATTATGTGTCATATTAGCTGAGTAGCATAAATTTACTCATTATCTTTAGAACTGTCCTTTATCATTTTAGTCGACTTATTTCATTAATTTAGAATTAAATTCCAGTGATATACTTTTTCATTTAAATGACTTCAAAAATATTTATATATTTTTATCACAACTTTTAAATCATCAGGTAACCGAAAAGGATATGCCTATTTCCCTGTGAGTGGATTTGTGTACTTCACTTAACACTTGTTAATCACAACACGTTTGTCAAAGGATGTTACATATCTGAAGTTTAGAATTGAAGTTTAGGTCTTTTCAATTAACATATTTTTAAAATTGAAGCAAGTGAGGCAACATAATTTGTTAATTTAAGCATATAGATAGTTAATATTAACAGACAACAGCGTCTATACATATCTACATGTGAACACAACGAATAATCTTGAAATATGAGTAACGACCCTTTCTTGAAATTTTATATTTTGTGTGTTTATAAAAATATAATGACATGTGAAAATTGAACTAGATCTCTCTAATGACCATATACTTGTCGCATTGAAGTGTCCAATACTATTTAGCGTATATTGTAGGGAGTTAGTTCTAGTTCTAGTATTACATATTGTAGTACTGTATTTACTTACACTATTATTATGATTAGTTAGTAGATTGTTGGTTTAAGCTCCCCTTGCTACTCTACTAGAACTAATAGTGTTTAGGTTTAGAGATATCTGCACAAGGAGATTCGCAATTCACAATAGTACCCCCCCCCCTCTATCTAACTTGCTTTGATCCTCACAAACAATTCTATTCTCAATTACTTGTATGCAAATTAACTAAACATTTATCTGTTGATGTTTTTTTTTTTTTGCTTTTTTTATCAAAACAAATAAATCTTTCCTTCAAATTGTTTTTTAACTTCCGATATAAAAAACGAAGGTTTTATGTTTTATTCATTATTAGAAGACATGTGTTCATATACAATACACACTCTTATATAGGATTTTTTTTTTTTTTCTTCTCTTCTTTTAAATGTATAATGTAATCAGCATAACATACAATATTGAAGACAATTCTTGTGCATATCCACGCCTTAAAATAAATGAAATATTAAATTAGAAGCATATTAATTATCTGAGTTTTACATTCTGGTGGAATCTGAGATTACAATCAACATACACATGTCCACTTCTTAATCAAAACTATATTTAAAATAAAGTATTATTATTCCATTTGGCCATCAAGGTAGAAATAGATTTTAGAACAGGAGATAGTTTTATGAGAGCTTAATGTTTATTTTGAGCTTTAGCCATAGCTTGGATCTGACAAAAAGAAAATTTTAAATAGAAAAGATTGTTTGCATTAAATTCTATCACTGTTTACATATAAATCATTAGCAGTTACTAGGTATCGCGTGCCTCTATCATTGAAGCAAGCGTATTGTAATAAATATGTATTGAATATTGCGAAAATTGATAACCACCACACCAACTAACTAACACCTCACTTACTAACTAGTGGTTAACTATCACCTCGTCATGAGGTGGTTAGATGAGGTGGTTAACTATCTCCTCATGACGAGGTGATAGTAAACCAGTATGATTGTAATTGCATATAAGTATAAGTACAAATCTTTTATAAGAAAAACTATTTATTTGATAGTCACAAAAGGAATAAATATTCTATGGGATCCAAGAAAAAACTAAACTGAAATATAAATTTAAATTTTTACAAATGACCAAACAATAAACCGAATGGCATGACAATTCTGATTCATGGTTGTTATGGTTATGGATACATTCTGGTTCATGGTTATGGATACATTCTGGTTCATGGTTATTCAAAAAGAGACAGTTTAAAGTTTAATTTAATCATTTAACGTATTGAATCAGATGCAGATGGCTAAATATTACGTAACTAATACATTTTGTGAAAACACAAATAGCTCATGACCTCGTTTTAGTAACCTTGAATCTACCCTTTTGTTCATTGTCTTTAATAATAATTTTGGAAATCTTTCAACCATTTCCTTATCGGCTTCTCTACTTCTTCCTTCTGAAAACTGCTTCAAGATTAAATGGGTGTTTTAAACTAATTAATATGTGTAGAATTAATAACAACTATTAGGTATTATTTTTAACATTGTTGTTTTGATACATTAACTAAAAGCAATTAATTACTTTTGTAATAGAATTACAATTAATTACTTTTGAAATTGAAAAATGGAAAGCCTCTCCACTAATTAAAAATATATTTATTCAACAAAACTAGTTTTCGGCCTCTCGGTCATCATCAGTGCCGGTAAAAGATAAGGAAAACCCCGACGTTGAGTCACATGAGTCATTACTGTTTATTGTTAATAAATACTCAATATTGTTACCTGAATACAATGTTTGACTAAGAAATGTCAGCTTCTCTAATCAAACACTGGATCAGAAAAGCTGCCTTTAATTAAAATATTTACTGCATTCAAATGTCTGGCCTTGTGATTCAACAGCAAAATTATAATGCCCTTTATGTGTTCTATACATCGCAACTGGAAGATGATAAGAGTGTAGCTTAAACGTGAAATTAGTCTTTCTTGTATATATACACATTATAGACAATAGATGCTCATTAAATTCGGATTACACGTGCCTTCTTAGAACCTCCGCTTTTACACTACGTGGAAACTCTGACAAGAGACTAAAACAAAATAATTCATACAAGAATTAGAGGGTTGTTTCATATGGACGTTTTTGTTCCATTTAGGATGGTCTATCTAAATTTTAAATTTGTTTTCATTTTAATGTTACAATTTTAACATTAAACATGAATCACCCTTTATACCTATATTTATTAAGATAAAAAAGAGATTTTTAAATTAGATTACCAAACATTAACATTTTAATAATTATTTTTAGATAAATTCAATTAATTGAGTATGATTCCTTTTTAAGACTTTGTTTATTTTAGTTCTACTCCGCTTTTAAAGGCAAAATGGATTTATTAACCTTGAGCTCATAAACAGTTTATTTTTTGTTCTGAATAATTAATTAGAATCGCATTTAGTATATGCAATTACTGTTTCTGGTTATATTACCAATTTTCAATATTAAAATAGTACATTACTTATGTAAACGTATGTTTTATGTGTAATTTGTTTACATTATTTATGTTTAAAAAAATCTAATTACCACTACTGACCTTGGAAGAAGCATTGACCGATTCCGCCGCTTTTTTTTTAACTTCTCAAGGTGACTTTAAAAATAAAACTATTTCAAACATTAGTTCGAGGCACATTATTCGTCACACTGAATAAAAATCGGTACGAGACAATCAGATTTTCTTATATAAGAGTTCATAATTACTTAGCCCAGCGTTTTCCATTTATTAGTTTACGTGGTTACATTTTATTATTATTGAACAATTTATCAAAATGTGTCATATAAAATAACTTTTCCTCGAAGGGGAGTCAAACCCTCTCTGTCCGGGTTTAAAGCTATTTTCTCAGAAACTATTTTTCCCGGAAAAAGGCTTATATATAACATTTAAATGGACATTTTTAAACCAAATTTTAGAATTTTACAATTTTTTTAAACCAAAATCGTCGGAACTGTTTTCGTGAATTTTTTTTTTTCATGCTTTCTTCAGAGTTTTTGAGGAATAGCGCCCCCAAATTTGGAGCTAAAATTTATTTCTCGGTTTCGCCTCAAGGTATGATTTTTCTTAAAATGTATGCCAAATTACAGATATGCTTTTAGTACAAAGTAATTGTTAAGACAAGTTAAACTACGTAGGGTTGATGACCATTTAAAATTAAACATTTGATCAAGTTAATATCTCGTGATTTTACTTTATATTAATCCAGATAATATCTTCGACAATATCTTATTGCAACAAAAACCTTTTATTAGATCTGTGTTTTGTAAAATTAATTACATATAATATTAGTTTTAAATAATTATATAAAAGATCTAGTATACTATTTTTCTTTTTTCCCTTTCTTTTCTTTTATTTGTTTATTGCAATTACAATAAAGTCAGTATAACAATGATGTGTATTGAAGTGACATAATTAAGAGGCAAAAAATGAAATTTAAATTACTACAATTTATAACTTATAATAAATTATTAGGCTCCATATTCGGTAACTTAATAACAGCCTATTAAAATAAGAAATAATTATGCCTCGTTGGAAAATGTTTTTATACTTATATACATCTCCAAATTAATTTTACCCCAAACTTATCGATTGAACGAGCGTGTAACAGCGGTCAACAACTTTATAGCTGTTATCATAATTGAACTTTTTTTTTTTTTTCTTTTTTTTTTATTGCTATACCATTCAAACCAAACACAATTTTTATTAATTCAGGGAAAAAGAACTTAATTTTATACCATTCAAACCAAACACAATTTTTATTAATTCAGGGAAAAAGAACTTAATTTCCGCTGATGTTAATCTTGGACATTTTTCATGGGAATAAAATAAACCATTTACCAAAGTAGCGTTAAATCATTTTTACGAGGAACAAAATGGTTGAAGTATGTAGTTCAAAGCTTTAAACGAGTCCCGTATGCATTATGAGTTTCAAGTTGTAGCCGTTAGAATCGACCAAAAGCGAATCCAGGTCAGGAATTTAGAGGGAGGCAAGGGTCTCCGACCTAAAGAAAAATGCACTTGAGCGTCATCCGGTCAACAAGTGGTGACCGGAGTAGGAATTACTTTTATATATGATTGATACAAAATATAAACATTGTATCTCTGTTTAGATGCGTAGAAAATCCTTTACGTACTTGAATTCATTGCGCATGCGCGTTTCATAATTCCTCTCTGTTCCGCCCCAGTGCGGTAGAAAAGAAGAATTCTTCACCTTAATGCACGATTAGCGGGGTTGTTTACATTTAACTAAACTAATTTGCTGTTTGTTTAGTTAAAGTAACTGTTTATATCAAGTTTTTAATTAAAAACAATGAGTGCTTTAATTAATTAGGACGAAAATTGAGAGAATAATACGCCTCCCGAAATAATTAATTCGGCACAAAATACAATTAATGAATGTCATATTTATCAAAATACAAACTTACATACAGGAAGTTTTTTAATTAATTTTTTTCTTTAGTATTAAAATCTATCAATCGTATATAACGTACGCTAAGCAACTCGTGCAAAAACTGCATTTTGCTTTGCTTGTGGGGTTTTACTACGCTGTCGCTCAGGTTCAAACTCCACACTCGCATGCAAAATGCTACTTTCCGCACTAGACGCGTTATGTACTATTTTATCCCATGTGTTAAAGACAGATTCCGAATTCCAATCAAGAAACTCAGTTATTTCATTTTTTTTCTCTCCTTACATTTAAGGAGAGAACATACATTTCTTATCTGTCTGCTATCACTTCTTGTTTGAACAATAATTTGTCTAATCATTTATAGGTATGAAACCCAATTTATAATTAATTGTGTTACGTATAAGAAGAGAAGCTTCCAAATTGAGGTAGGTTAAAAACTGCAAACGAATATACACATAATTTTGGATGAGGTAGCTAGGTTTTCACTTTTTAGTTCTATATTTCGCCAATTGGAGTGCTGGAGTGATATTTGTATAAATTTAATATAAAGTGTTATCAGAGCTCTTAGCGGACCAGAAGCGAATTTCTTTTATTCTGGAAAAACTACTACATTTCACTACAAGGCAAGAGTCTTTAGATGGAAGAGGTGTAAAGGTTGACTAAACTTGATTCAATGCCCAAAATCATAATCTATGAAGTGAAGACATTTTTATTTTTGAGTTTTGACTAATTTTAATTTAATCTAGATTGCCTTAAAGCAAATTTATATTAAAAATTACGTATCTTTACATATAGATCCCATTTTAATCCAAATGATTTTCTGCGGTGGAAAAAAAACCTCGAACTTCACATATTATAAAACGAATTCTCTTACTCTTCTTATTTGGGAATCCTTAATTTTTATTGTAATCCTAGCCGTGGTCGTGGTAGATTCTGCACCAGATTTTATTAAATATTTGTAGATTAATAGATCCTCTTCTCTCGAACTTTTAGCAGTGTTTATAATGCTTTTTCCAATCAAATTTGAATTGTTCTTGCCTAAAGTTTACTGTAATGTTGTGAAATTGTACTGTCTGTTGAGAAGTATTCGTAATGCTGAGGTGGGAGGTAGTTTCACCACGAGTTCTGACCTCAGTTCCACTTGATGTTACGCCTTCCTTCCCATTACCTTCTACAGTTCATTACCTACTCTAGCGAACAATTTTGGACACAAGAATTATATTCTGTCTTTGCTTTAAATAAACCGTGTAATGTACTGTAACAAGGTGACCTAAACCCTTGCATGAGTTCCATCGTCTACAAAAACACGGTAAAACATGTCGTGTTTTACGGTGTGATGTGACAAGTGAAACAAAGAACTTCATCTTTCGAAGTTTTAAGTTTATTCTTTTCAATCTTGTCTTATGAATTTCTGGTTCTTAAAGATCCTTAAAAAGTTTTTACCTTATATTTGTGTATAATCATGATTACCCATTATGAATAATGACTCTTTTCTATCTGTCCGGTATCACTTCTTCTTTGAACACAATTTATTTATATAATAATTTATCGGTATAAAATCCAATTTATACTTAATTGTTTACACATAAGAAGAGAAGCTTCTTTAAATATGGATTTCGGTAAATATTTAGTAGGTCCTACTTAATTCAATCAACTCCTTGTATATGATAAGTAAGTGGTAATTTTACGTCGACTAAAAACTTATTGCGATGATGAGTATGGGAAAGATTTTACCTATATAAAATTATTGTGATCACATTAAAACTTATGTTAGTGGTCCTGGATTATTTAAAGAACACCTTCTCGCAAGGATGTAAACGTTTGAGGTAAACTATGAGACTACGGTATCAATAATTTTTATGGTGTTAATCATAATCAATATCAGTGAAAAAATTTGATATTGATTGTATGAAATTTTGTGATTATATCCCCCGCCATCCGCAGTACCTACACAAATCCGTCTTTGTGAAGCACCGACAGTGCGTTAAATCAATGCTGTGCAGACTCAAAGGAAAGGAAAGTTCCACATTTATCTCTTCCAGTTGAACAGAACTGGGGTTATTTTGGGCTAGTGTTTGCTTGTCTCGGTGTCCTTGGTTCTCGAGTGTGAGGGAGACCTTATCACTGAATGCACCACTCTCATCTAGCCCCTTCATACACTTTCACAGTCTACTTATGAAGGCTATAAATCAATCCACGGCTCATAATTAACACTTGTATTAATCTATTGAGACCACGTTCTAGATGAAAATATTTCCATTATTTATATACGTTAGATTTTAACAAAAAATTATGAAAAAAATTAAGAAATTCGTCATTAGATTTGACTATGAAATTAAGAGTTAATTTAATCAATTTGCGTAAGTAATTTAATCCTTTCATTTTCATTACCACAATTTTCCACATTTTGAGTTTTATATTGGTATGACTAATGCAAATCTTGCCTCTAAAATATAAGATTACAGAGACGCTGGAAATCGGTTTTTGATTCATTTCTTCTACTCTATCCGTGACGCGATATTCGTCCTTCAATACGTATACGAGTTCCCCAAGCTTCTCACTCGTAAATCTACCTAGTGGTAGTTAATTTATCGACTATGTAAGTCTGTTGCATCTATAAATCATAAAGTAAATAGTTGTAATTGCTAAAGCCGATTTAGCTGGTAAATTATTGCAATGTACATATATAAATGTATAAGCATGTATGATTTGGTAATAAATTGACCCATCCATCTTTCTTATATTTAGATAGATTTAGATGTGATTTCAATGCCCTTAACCTGGTTTTATGGTGTGCCAAAATCATCGACGAGCATTTCTCCCTAAAAGCCTGATCTCGTTTACTAAAAAGTTTGTAAGATCGTATCAAAGTACCGGTGTGGAAATCCCACACATGACTTCCATGAAATGTGGTGTCTATACGTGAGCAAGAGATAACTCAGTATAAACTACATCGTACAAACAGCAAATATCGCTTATAGTTTTGCAACAATAATAATACCTAATGATACACATTAAAAATATATATTTAACATAAAAATAAAATGTTACCCTAATAAATGTCGGTAGTATGTAAAAAGATTAGAGGATATGTGTCCGTTCCGATGTTTAGAGCTAAACTGAAGGAGGTTTGTTTACACTCTAGAGTTCAAGGAGAGTTTATGCGAAAACAAAACAAATTGATTAATTTTTATCCTTTGTAATGAAAAACCTTTATTATTCAATGTTTGTTTATATTTTCTTTATACTTGTTATTAACTATAGAATGTTAGAATATAATAATAAAAGAATTTAATATCAGCTGATAGAAATGATTGTTTACAAAGTAAATAACACGGTATTTTTTTACTTTTAAATTTCGATTCTTCTTTATAAGTACCACAAATAATTACAATAATAAATACTTTTTTGAAACGGCATTAATGTGCGGTTTCAGCACTCCAATCAATAATTAAATCGGTTTATCGAAGTTATCGTCGACAGACCAATTTCGTGCTTAAGCGACTGTAGCTCCGAAACCTCGTAAGCTACGATGATGTGATTTGCGCCATCAGTTTTGCCGTCACGAGTTCTAAAAAATGCTGCAAACCGCATCTCAATACGATGTCTTGAAGCATTGCTAGAGAGGTTTAAAGTTCCGAACGAACGTACGAACGAACGAACGTACGTACATACATACGTACGCACAGACATACATGTATATGAAACGGATTTCTATGACACCCCCGGGTTCTTAAGACCTGTCCTTCATAGAGATCTCGGAATCACGTTTTGGAGGGTATCACCATACTTCCATTTTCATGGAAGTAATAAAAAACAAGAACAAGGACAACGAATCATTGTAGTTTATGATTCTCAATCTTCAGCTTTTTGTCTAGTTCGTGATCTGTTGTTTCGCTTATCAACTTTTTTTTAATGGAATAGGTCAATGGCTGTCAGACCGATCCTATGATTTATCGTTTATCCAATTTCTTTATACTCGTTCATTTTTTAATCGATGAGAGGTTTGTTTTTTAATGGTAAATAAAAGATTCAAGAGTCAAAATCTTGAGCTTTTATTGGCTCTTTTTTCGATTTTCCGCGCTCTGTCAGAATCAATTCTAATTGTAAGACTCTTTTACATTGCTACTCCCCTATTTTTTTCTATTTAGACATAGGGATTAGGGATGTTTAGTCCAATTTACTTTGGGACAAAGGAATATCACACTTCTGTTTTAAGGTAAGTAACAGTCTAAAGAAGGACATTCCTTACATCTTCTTTAGATTGTTACTCTCCTCTGTTTTTTTTTTAAGAGGAGTAAAAATCTAAAGAAGTACCCCGAAATAAATTTTATCTATACTTCTATAAAATTTTATGTTACAACTACATTGTTCATTACAGTATAGGATTTATTCATGTTCAGGAAAAATTCTAGTAGAAAAGCTAAGCGCAAATCTTCTAGTAGAAAGCCGTTTAAAACAAGGTAAAGACATTTCCGAAAGCAGTAGTTTTGCTGGTTATAGGAGGTGGACGCAACTATAAAAATGTAGATTAATTTAAGTCGGTTAAAAGGATGAGAAAGAAAGTTTAACGCTTTGAGCGAATACAGTTCTTAATGTAGACAAGTTCTATTCGCAAGTAGTATAAAATTTCACTCAAATTTTTCCATAGAAAAAACTGCGTTGAGAAAATAATACTAAGACGTACTTTATATGAAACGTAAGGCAATATATTTTAAAGGATTACTAGGTCGAGGAGACTGGTTGTGTCATAAGGAGCGGAAAAGAAGAATCATTTCTAGAAGACGTGTAGGTAGTAGAGATAAATGGACTAGGGACGTAGCCTGAGCGACCTGTTTATATCTCATAGCACCCATGTGTATTGTAGATGGGCCACAACTCTATAATATATCACTTAGATTCCTCTCTAACAGCGGCACCCGTCATACAAGGACGCATCTCTAACTAAGTGATATAAAACTGAAATATCCATGATATATTTTCATAGTTGAGTTTAAGTTGTTGGCAATCAGATGTTGTAGTCTGTGAATTACGAGTTACTGTATTCACTAATTATTACCTTAGTTTATTTCATAACCATGAATATTATGAATCTAGGCGTTTTCTGCTAAATTTATCTCGAATTTATTAAGTGTTATTAAGGGGTTTAGGTAGTAGTGCAAATGAAATATTTTTCTTAAAGAGAACGAAAATATATACGTAAGAATTGTAGAATTGTGTAAGCACTTTAAATATTGTAATCGAAGTCTTATTTATATTTATAAAGTATACACAACGAAATCGCAAAAATACGAAGATTCTTTGAAGGTACTGAACGTGATAATTACGAATACAATTTTACATACATCTTTGCAAATTTGGCGAAGTGATTTTTAGAATAATAATTGTAGAAGACGAACGAGGTATTACTATCTCTGAAATACCCACTGTAATGGCCAATGGCGTAGGTAAGGTCTAAACTCTCTCCACATTTCTAAACTTCTGTTATTCACCGAAAAATCTGACTTAGTGATTTTAAGAATAATAATATGACTAAGTATCGATTAAAATATCTAATTTAGTTGTTTTAAATTAGGATTCATTTAATCCTTTAATTTTCCACATTTTGAGTTTTATATTGGTACGACTAATCCATCATATCTTGCTTCTAAAATATACGAGTATAGAGTGTTACTGGAATTCGGTTTTTGATTAATTTCTTCTACTCCATCCGTGACGTGATGTTCGTCCTTCAATACGTACGAGTTCACCAAGCTTCTTACTCGTAGATCTACCGAGTATTAGTTAATTTATCGACTATAAGTAAGTCTGTTGCTTTGTAGTTACTGAACGTGATAATTACAAATACAATTTTGCATATATCTTTGCAAATCTGACAGTGATTTTAAGAATAATAATAATTGAAGCCTGCAAACGAGGTATCACTATCACTGACAGGTATAACAGTCGATAGGCTTACTGAAAAAAATAACCCTTCAATGGCATAGATAAGGACTCAACTCTCTCCACATTTCTAAACTTCTGTAATTCACCGAAAAATACACCTCTTAGTAAAACTTTCGAAGTAGTGCTCACTCTAGGTATAAATTATGTTTATGTGATCGTTTTGGGTTTTTGGAATCCTAACGTATAGCAATAATGCTGAATTTTATTTTCTTCTAAATGGCTTATCAGATTTCACCTAAAACTTGGCCCTAAATTGTTATTGGGTCAATCGCCACTTATACACCCTTATAAAAACAGAAGAGAGTAACAATCGAAAGAAAGTTCACAGAATGTTCTTCTTTAGACTGTTACCCCCCTATAAAAACAGAAGTGTGATATTCATTCGTCCCAAAGTACATTGGACATGAATATCCGTGTGTCTTAATACTTATTTAAATAAAGACGTGTAGATATAATTATGTACTTTTATATTATATTAAAACATGAGGGAGTAAAAATCCAAAAAAGCGCCCATTTATTTAGGATTGAAATTTCAAAGCTCAAAATTCTATAGAAATTCAGTAGAAATCTTTTGCTTATAAAGTGGTATCATTTGTGCATATTTCATCGCACAAATGAATATCGCACAAATGAATATATTTAAGTTTTTCAATTTTTAACGAATTTCGAAAGTTATGCTCAAAATTGTTTAATGCCGTCACAAAGTTATGCTTTTCTGGGCAAAAACGCACACAGAAATACAGACAGACATCCAGCTAAAAACCACTCAAATGGTCTTAAAAATATCCAAATCGGATAATTCCATTGAAATCTCGTTTGAGAACAATACTTTCTTTATTAAAGATAATAGGAAAAGTGACAATATGGAGTCGCTGAAATATAATGAATAACGCATCCAAGTTAGTTTGCCTAGGTCACCCCTAAGTTCGCCTCTTCTTTAGTGACGTAGCTATGGAACTCGCTGTAGATCTAACTGCTATGTGAGGATGGCGGAGTGGCAACGTACTCAAATCAGGTCACTCGGTAGATAGCATCTCGCCTAGCCGAGCTAACTGACTCGGCTTTCCTCGTATCTACATAACAGCCTGATAGCTCCCTTCTCGACTGATAATACACTATTGACATTGACTCACTAGAAAATTTCAATTGTCCACGTCTACCTTTTAACATAATTAGTTAATTTCTTTCACAGTAACATCGCTTAGGTAAACTTTTGGTGACGTATGACGTATATCTACTCCTCTTAATTTGTAGAATGAATTTGGAGCGTTTTTAATATAAAACTTTTTCAACTCCTAATGATTTTTTGCTCTTTAAGTTTTATTTACTGTTAAAGTAAATCTAGAAGCACGGTAGTGCTCCCGAACCAACTCAACAAGTATAAACCATAGGGAATATGTAAATAAATTTAAAAACTAGCAAACTCTGTTAAACCTCTTTGTGCTATGTCTTTGCCAAGTTATAAAATGTTTTTAAATTTAATCGTGTTGAGTGATTTGGAAAAGAAAATGTTTGAGTTTGTGAGTGACAGAGAATAGAGGGGGAGGGAGCTGGCAAACAA
Organism: Gerris buenoi; assembly: GCA_001010745.2. Classification (NCBI taxonomy): domain Eukaryota; kingdom Metazoa; phylum Arthropoda; class Insecta; order Hemiptera; family Gerridae; genus Gerris; species Gerris buenoi. The sequence continues at coordinate 227,658 of KZ651151.1, read as the reverse complement.
CATCATTTCCTTGTCGACGAATCTTGCTCTTTTGAATTTTAAGTGCCTACCATGCACGTACTGTTGATTTGCAATTCGCTCAGTTTTTGACTTGTTTATCGACTTTTATTAGGGACTTCCAAAATTAATACATTGTTTCCCAGCTTACATTAGTAACGAAATCTATGTGATTGTTCTGAAGAGCGATCATTTTTCATGTCTCCAAATTTCCAAATTCCAAGACAGATATCCGTTTCAGACATCAGTGATCATTTTTGGTGTTGTTGTCTGTGCAACATTGTTGCGAACCAATATATCTTAAAAACTCGTCTAATATTTTTTTTAAATGAAATTTGAGGCCATAAAGAACCTTATAGTTGGCCATGGTATCACTGTTGGTCACATTTAAGTACTCAAAGAGCAAACGAGGTTAAGTATCACTTGGCTCTAGGAAAGTAGAATGAATTTTAAGAGCTTGACAAGCAAACTTAAGGACAGCTTTATAGTCGTTAATAAAATAGTCCACCATTGCAAACCCTGAAATGGAAAATCCACAAAATACCTTATTCCTGAGACTATTGTTTGCGGGGCATTGAGTCAAAAAATAGAAAAGTCTTTCTTGGGCACTAGAAGAGCATGTTTGCATTATTCTTTTATCTTATTCCCCTGCTTAATTCCCTTTGAACTTGCATTTCAAGCATGTCCACCTCTTAGTTTAAACAAGAGACTAGTATCACACAAATTTTAATTAATTTAGTACCCAGGGCCCAAAATAACTACCAAATGCATTTGATTTTTTATTTATTCACCCCTATATGTATATTTAAATTTGTTAATCTGCGTTTTTTTAGAAATTTGATGTTTTGTCATCAAAATTCTAAGGCACTTCTAGCAATCCTAAAAACTTGAAATTTTGTATATAGGTATAAGGTTTTATGAAAAAACTATTTTGAAAAAATAAATCAATTAAATAAACCTACCTTACTAGTAGAGAACGTCAAAACGAAAGTATTATTTTACTCTTATTAACAAAATAACTCCTATTTATATTGGAGTTAAGTGCGGTTGAGCTTTATTGAGTATTGAGGCTTGAGTCCAAAGATTGTAAATATAATATCTCGTTAGTCGAATGTAGCTAAGTAGCCCACAGATGTTCCCAAAATAATTTCAGCTATTGATACTTTTATTCATGTAAAAAAAAAAAAAAATTAATATATATTTTAAGGGACAGATTTAAAAGTGGTAGGATTAACTAAATTAGACAATAATAGGTTATAAACATAAATGATTGGACGCGAGCAATCTATAGACCACTTATTTTTTTAAATAATTCGTTTATAATATTATATTATTATTGATTTTTTCATATTTATTATTAATTAATTGTGTTTTTTGTGTTGCAGGTGAGTTAGCGACGATTTACTTTTACGATTTGGTGTCATTTCTTAGTACTTCAGTAAGTTAAGATTTTATTTTGCTATTTTATAATTATAATTTCAAGCAATGGTTTGTCAAAGTTTATGTTACTGCTATCAATTGAATATTAATATTTAATTTACGGTTTTTATAATTATAATTTCATTTAAAAATTAATAATCCTACGAAACAACTTATAATTTAATTTAGTGAATGAACGCATAATTCCTCAAAGTCATAAAGCACAACAACCATAAACCAGTTAAAGGGACGTTTCCTTATATAACGGCGTTCTTATGTTTATATTTTGTCAAAAAAAAATCTATTGTGTGCGGTAAATATTGGTGTTGGTGTGAAAGGAAGCTATTTGTTGAAGATTTGGAAAGCGAAGAGACCTCGTTAAGTATTTGAATGGAATGGACGAAGTCTAGGGAGAGTTCTCACAACTCAATAGAGAAACTTCACTAATTAAAACCGTGTCTTCAACTATTTTGAATTCTTCTCTAGCGTTCCTTATTTATCACCTTCTATTGTTATACTCGTGGTAATACCATATAAATATCAAATTCCTTACAATTTACACCTTATCTTAATTTTTTTTAAATAAAATACTTTACATTTATATAACTGTAAGAATTATTAATTTATATTAAATTAAATTTTTGTCCAGAGGAATTTAATAATAAAGAGTTAATAATGGAGTTATTTGATGAGGAATAGAAATTCCATTAGTAAAATGACTCAATAAATTAATTAGGTATCAGTTTAATGTCTAGCCTTAGAAGTTTTATGTTTTTATTACATTCTTTATACGATTATTTTCTATTAATCATCATCAGTGAAATAATGATTATCTTATTAATATATTTCTTTGGCTATTGATTAAAGTAGTTTGTCAATATATTGTTTTAAAATTTGATTCACTTCTGGCGTGGGGTCACCATAAATTAATTAATATTTTAAAAAAACCTATATTAAGTCTTAAAATTAGCATTAAGAAAAGGAAGTTTTAATTAATTAGGTTGTAGGTTGTTTTAATCTAATTTCTTCTAGATCATTATCTAGATTCTTTTATAATTCACGCTTAATGAAAAATAACTTGAATGAAGTTTGTATTTAATTGTGGGATATCTCTCTCTGCTTCCCCGACTTAAGAATACTAACTTTTTATATGTATATTTACATGCATCACTGCTATATTCTTTAAAAGGGTTATGTTCTATCGAGTTATACACCCTTCATTTCATGCTAGGATGAAGGGCAAAGGGGGATTTTAGGACAGGACCCTTAAATTACCACTCTTTAAAGGGACTGTGGTAAAACATGGTCCCCTTTCTAAATACAGCTACTTATAATTAGACCCATATTTCCGGAATGAAAATATAGGTAAAGTATATGGTAAATATAGGATAATAAGTGGTAAAGAAGTAAATATTACAGGAAATATCCTGAAAAAAAAAAAAATGAAAAAATAAGATTAAAAGGTGCGTCAATTTTCGAGGCCTTGTTTTTAGAGCTGTGATTATGCAGATAAAACCTTGATGAAGTGTCCTTCATCTTCATTTAGAATTCAGCTATTCAAATGACTGCCATTATTAATATATTATATTTTTTAACAAAAATAATTTTTAACTTTTTGGGATAATTCTTTAGAATGTTGCATTGACTTAAAATTAACGTTTTATATATTTTAAACAAACTATATTTGTCTGTTCTTCCGAGGTGTTTTATTTCAGGCCCCTCCGAACTAAGAAAGCTTCAAACTAGTTGTCTTAAGTTCCAGAATATGGGAAAACCTAATTCTGCCGGATTTTTGGCTCCGCCAATGTTCAAAAATGATTAAAAATCAGTTAAATATTTAATAGAGTTCAAAAAATTATTGGTACAATGATTAATAAAGTAGGGGAAAAATTAAAATTTTGTAAAAATACAAAATATTATATCGATCCAAAAAAAGGACTACTATTCAATTTTTTTTAATGGCGGCCATTTTGAATTTTCAAAAATTATTAAAAAATAACTGGAGTATTGTAAAAATCACCTTCAAACATTGATTAGACTGTCAGACTGCGCAAACAGTCCGCAGACAGTCTGCAGACTGTTTTGCCTGCCCCCAGAGTGCGCCTAGCCTTAGGAAAGTCAAGAAACATTGATGTCATTGTCTAAAATGTCTAAAAGAATTAGGCTAGGCGCACACTGGAGACAAAACAGTCTGCAGACTGACTGCGGAGACTGTCTTCCGGTGCAAAAGATTGTTGGAGAGCAACAATTTTGTCGCCCTCCGAGTCCCGACTGTCCCGCCGCAGACAGTCCGCATACTGTTTTGTCTCAAGTGTGCGCCGAGCCTTAGTCTGCCATAGGAAATCTAGAACAAGGATTCAAATATTAATAGGTTTGTCTTCAATTTGCAGAATGCTAAGTGCTAAGACACGTGTCATGCTAATATCCACATCATTGCGGATGTATATGAAAGGGTCTTATACCCATTTTGAATTGATCAAAGCTCTCCAACAGAACTTGCAGAATGCAGCAGCTTCAATCTGATACACGTTTATTAAACATCGATTTATAACGAAACACGAAAGAGGATAAAGGAGGAAAAATAAAGTTATAGGTACTTTAATAAAAAAATATATCAAGTAATAAGTTTAAAATTCCAATGGGTAAAAAGCTAGGCTTAAAGAAGTTCGCTGTTTCACAAGTTTAAGGTCGAAGTTGAAAAGCTTATTTAGAGGAAAAGTTTACGCTGAAATGGACTTGAAACCTAATAGGTTTATAAAAAGACCAGACTTGAGGTCCGACCTTTACCTTTGTAATAATTTCAGGTTGTTTCCTTTCTCGAACCCTACATTATTCAGCAATTCCATTTTTATTTTTAAAATAATCTTATCATGAGGCGCTATAAAAATTTAATGAAAGTTATTTTTGACCAAGATTTTTACTGTATAATATATTTTTACTGATAAAATATATTTTATGAGTAAATTTGATCCTGCACATTTCCCTTTCTGAAGGCCTTTATCAGTTTAATTCTACGCCTGATTCTTATAGACACGGGTTTATTAAAATTTTAAAAACTGATGCATTGTTAAAAATTGTGAACTTAGCTGTTATGAGCACCATAATTTTTGTCCTTATTATTTCACCAAAATATTATCTTTAATTTTTTACTTCACTTTTCCCCAGATTTTTCCTGATTAAAACAGCTTGGCTTACAACCCAGCTTGGGTTGTAACAGAACGAGGGATGAGGCACTTAATAATAAGATAACAATGTTTAGTTTGTTTAAATTAACGATATAGATGAGATAATTATGTTTAAAACCCGTCCTTCAAGCCTGATATTAATGATCTGTAAGCATTGTCTGCCAATTAATGTGATACATAGATTCCTCGCTTCCTAAACGCGTTCGCGTACTTTACTTTTGTTTTGTTTTTACAAACCATTATTGTCTTACTTTATTTGTTTACCTCCTTTTTAGGTAATCCTTGAAACCCTAATGTATATCATGAACCAAATGTATACCACTTTTTGAAAATTTACCTCTGAAATTACCAAAAAAAGCCCCCAAACAAATGTCCCAAATGTTGTAGCGAGAAAAACAACAAAACAAAAACAATGTAGGGAATATGAATTTTTTTTGACCGAAGAAATCCTTTTTATTAGTTTGCTAGCAAGTACTTCACGGTATTATATTTTAAATTTGGCAATTTTTTTTTATTTTTATTTTTTTACATGAGTAAAAGTATCAATTTAGTACTTGTTAATGTGTGAATGCGGTTGGAATTAATATTATACGATCATCCAATTTTCTTAAAATTCGGTTGAGTAATTAAATATAGGTGTTAATTAAAAAACGTTTATGCTTATGTAGATGAGAAACCGATATGAACAGAAGGTTGAAAATGTCATGGGACTAACAATGGGCTTATTATGATCTACCATCTGAATTACATAAAAATCGGACGATTAGTTTTAAAGGTGTTGTTTCGCAAATAGTGTGGTGAGTGGTTGTTACAAAATGTCTTGACAGAGAGACAGACGCGAGATCGAAAAATGTTCTCTGATGTCTGAAACAGATTTCTTTTTTGGAATTTTTCAATTCGGAGACTACATCAATTTTTTTTTAGAATAATCGCAATGCTTCCGTTACCCTCAGTAAGCTCTGAAGCAAAACTATGTATTTATTTATTATATTTATATATTAGTTATTCTTTAAGTTTTTTTTTTTAAATTTAAACCTTTATCAAAATTTATCAATTGTGTAATCCATATTTATTTTTTATTACACTGTCCGAAACAGGACCCCTCTGTTGACTGAAACACCAGACAATAATATATTTTAATCAACTCCTACCCCTCTTAATCTCTGAAAACGTTAATACTTTGCTTCATCTATTATTGCAGGCTTCCCCATCTCTAGCGTAGTACAATTAAAGCTCTAGAGGGGAAACTGTACGACTGATTAGATACGATGTTGAGGGTTGGTGGTGTCTCCAGTCTCCTCTCTCCACGTGTCGCTTGCAGACAGTACTGCCCCCTCTTGCTCTACTGCTAGTAGGCTCGGGGGTGAATTTTTTAAATAAAGAACGTCTGTCAAGAGGAGGCTTGAGCATGAAGAGGATGTTTTAAAATGCCACTACGCTTCCTCTCTTGGGAGAAATGCTTTGAGGGGTGTCTTATAACCTTTATGAAAGTCGGTGCTTTCTTGTACCAAAAGCGCCATCACTTTGAACTTTTTTGTCCAATTAAATTAAAGAACAATGTTTCATCAAATGAATATTATTACTTTGACTTAACTTGTATAGAGGAAAGTATCTTGTTGATCTTTTGAAGTTAAAAGTGAATAGACTAGGAACGACTATAATTCCTTTTTACTTTCGCTCGATAAGTTAAGAAGTTATTTACTGAACTGTGTACTTACTTACTCTTCACTCTTGAATCGTCAAAGTGTGAGTAAATACCATAAGTGATTTTTTAATCTTTTTTCTTTTCTTTTAAATTTTAATTTCATTGTCTATGATCGTTACAAAACCACAAAATAATTAGAAGAGGCTCCTTAATCATTAGTCTTATCTGTCCTAAAATCGATCCTGTATTTTTTATTTATTTATTTTATTATTATTTTTTTTTTTTTTGGTGTTAAGTTTTCTTGGGAGAGATCTTTAAAACTTTTTTTTTACGTTGTTACATTTCTCTTACATCTATATCATGTATGATGAGAGCCCTTATCGTTGTTCTACTAAATTCTATTGTTCTCCATGTAATATTATTTTTTATTTTTTTCCTATTAATTACCATTTATATCAAAGATAAAAGTCGTAATTTTTACATTATAAAAATACGTGATCTAAGTGAAGGGACGCGTCTTGTAGAGATGTTGGGGCTAACCCAAAGATTGCAAGTTATATTTAGCTGCCCCCTGATTTCTATTTTAAAACAATCCAAAATATACAAGATTCAGTGCACTGCTCTACATCTTCGATCTATACCATAACACAGTATTATTCTACGACTATTTACCGCAAAAAAATGTTGCAAGAACCAAGAAACAAACTTGTTTCTATTTTTATTTTTCATTTCTACGTCTTCACTGTTTATTTGCTTTGTGTTATTGAATACCTTAATATTTATTAAATATTTTACAATAGTATCTGACTCAAACCATCTATCACGTCACATTAGAAAACATAAAAAAATATAATACATTATTATTATAATTTATTTTACATTATTATTATGTATTTTTAATCTGATCAAGCTCTGTCATTAACTACTTGAGAAAATTGATCAACTATTAGTAAGTTGTAAGGTTTACCCGGCATTTAGCAAAAACAAAAAGTTTGACCACAGTGCTAAGATTTTGTTCCGAGGTTTCCGATGGTAACGAAAGCTATGTGATCGTTTGAGAAAAGATCACATATTTTTTATCGTTTTGAAAGACGAAAATATTTTATGTCTCCGATTTCAAAAATTCCAAGACAGAAATCCGTTTTAGACATCCGGGATCATTTTTGGTTCCGTGTCGGTCTGTCGTTCAATTTTTGCGAATCAACATATCTTAAAAACTGCTCGTTCAATTTTAATGAAATTTGGATGATAGGTCCATAATTAGCCCATTGTTGGTCCCATCTAAGTTTCAACTTTCTGCGCTTTTTTTTTCTATTTTACATGCGCACAAACATACATTTATTTACTCCTATACCTTCAAAAGTACTAATCTGATGTGTATGAAACTTTTATAGTTTATCGAAAGTAACCCATAGATAGCCCAAGATTAATTTGAACCGCCTGCGCTGTACTTTTGCTAAATTAATACTTGAATTCATGTATTAAAATCAATACAATTTTTCAGATTAGGATAGTGGGTGGAACAATTAAACTAATTAGACAATAATGGCTTGCAAAATAAGGATAAAAAAATAATAAATTACGAAGGATGCGAGGAAGCTATGTACCACACGCCACACCAATGCGGCAGTCTATTTTAGAACTCATTTATAATGAAAACCACTCAGAGTTAATATTATAAGTACATCAGAATGTACTATATGTACATTCTATTATGTAGTATCAGAATACTACAATAGCAGATATGAAGACCGCTATTCTACCACTTGACTTTAACCGATCAAAACCCTGTTAAATGATTGTAGGTAATATTGTAATAATTTATTATAATCAGTTTATTGATGACCATCGCAGTCGCAGTAATGGAATAAATACATATTTCCTATTGTTTTTGTTTTTAGACAAGAATCTAATAATGTTTCTTCTCTTGTAACTTTTGTGTAGTAAATTATTTGTATTTTATATAGTAAAAACTTTTAACATTAGTGAACAGATTTCAAACTATATTAATAGTGTTAATAAAAATAAACTACATAGTACCAGTTAAAGATAAATCATTCACGTGTTCGAAAGAGTTATTTTTCATTATTCATCAAATGTGTCAGATTTATTTCTTACGATAAATTGAGATAACTATTTGATTTTAATTGATGTGATTAATAAATGACTAGATTTCTGATAATTGTTTTTAACTATATATAGATAAAATAATGTAATAAATGTTTTGTATAAAATGTTACTCGCCATACACTAAAGGCAATTAGATCGCTTATAAATCTCGTTGAATTAATTTTTCAAACTGTATAATGATATGCCATATAAAGAAATGTCTCTTTATAAGGTAGCTTAACTTAAAAAGATCTACAACTTTGGTTGAAACTTTATGTAGGGTGTTACCTTGCTCTTTTTTTGAAGGTCAAGTGTACAAAATTTCATTAAGCTCGGATTATAACTAGATTTCTATCAAAGAAAAAGCCACATAAACTCTAATTATTTGGAAGCCCTAGTTCAAAACATCTACAATGGTAGTGGTAGAAACCTCATGTAGTCTGTTGCTTCCTTTTGTTTTGAAGTGTGCAAAATTTCATCAAGCTTAGATTAAAACTGTAGATTTGTATGAAAGAAAAAGCCACATAAACTCTTCTTTATATGGAAACCCAAGTTGAAAAGATCTACAATGTTGGTTGAAACCTCATGTAGTCAGTTAGGATAAAATATATGAAGTCAGTTAGTGAAGATCATCATAAAATGTTGAAAGAAAAAAGTCTATCCACGTAATAGTACATTACGCATCTAGTGCGGAAAGTAGCATTCTGCATGCGAGTGTGGAGTTTGCACCCGAGCGATAGTGAGGGTAGTAAAACTACACGAGCAGAGCAATGCAAAATGCCGTTTTTCGCTCGAGTTGCGTACCGTACTTTATCTACGATTGTTAGATTTTAATAATAAATACAGAAAAAAATAATAAACTTCCTGTATGTAAGTTCGTATTTCTCTTTTGATAAAGATGACATTAATTCATTAGTTGTATTTTGTGCCGTTTTAATTATTTCAGGAGGCTTATTGTTCTCCTCATATTCGTCATAATCACTTAAACCACTTATTGATTTTCACAAAAAGTTACTTTTATTAAACAAACAGCAAATTAGTTTTGTTAAAAAATGTAAACAAACTCGCTAATCGTGCGTAAAGGTAAAGAATTCTTCTTTTTTACCGCCTTAGGGCGGAAAAAATAGGAATTCTTTAGAATTATGAGACGCCCATGCGCAATGAATATAAGGATGTAAAGAATCACTTTCTACACATCTAAACAGAGATACAATGTTTCGTAACATCGTAGATAAAATATATTTAATAGAATTCAAAGCAGATTTCAGCCACGAAATAGAGGGCCGCATTAGATCTACAATTTAGGTTGAATCTCGCATGTAGTCTATTATCTTCCTCTTGTTTTAAAGGTCAAGTATGCAAAACTGCATCAAGCTCTGATTAAAAATGTATATTTGTGTAATGGACAATCAAACAAACTAATACACTCTTTTTTATATTTAACGCCGAGATAATGGCGTTGAAAGATTCAGAAGAATGGGAGCATTAGTAAAATAAATCTATAAAAACGATTGTACACATTGCATCGAATTATTTATTTATCTAACAATCCTAATCGCATTTATATGACTGAAAATAATTAATAAGTGAATATTAAAGAGAGAAACAGTAGGTACATGATTTAGAATATAAGAATTACGTGTAAGGTTGAAATTATTTGCCTGTATAGCTGCAGTCAGATGTTTTTTACATGTAGCCTTGAACCATTACTAAACTAAACCTGGACGAGTTTACAACCAAAACACACAACTACAACCAAACTTCCCTACCAACAATAACTACTTGAATAAACACTTTGAATTATGAGTATGACAGATATTTTACACTGCTTGCTTGTTTCTCTTCTACTAAACGATTCATATCAAATTCTTTTTTAACTACTTATTGTTTTCTATTAACAAGCTTTGAATGTTGTTAAATACTTTTATCTTTATAAAAATGTCCATTGTGAAATGTTTTTTTTAATAGACTGTTAACGTGCTATTTATTTTCAAGGAAAATATATTAAATAAATTATGTGTGAAACATTCGTGGAAGCGTGCTCTATATATTTAGTGAAATTTTAAAATAAGAAAAAAAATATTTTGAAAGTATTACGTATTCCTATTTACTTATTACTGATCTAAACTTAGATTGAGATTCATTCCTCGTCTATTACTTTTTGTGTCAAGCTTGTTAGATTAGCAATTATTAATATGCAAATGTTTCTGAAATTCTTTTAACTTTACGTGATTTTACATTCTTCTAAAAATATTAAAATGACTCATTTTAACGTTTTTTACTACATTTACGTGACAAAAATGTACGAAGCTTAATATGTATGTTGAGACATTGTATTGATTTGCTCGTTTTACGAAAAATTGTTTGTGGCCTGATACGATTAGGTACTATTTGTAAAAAATCGGTCCGACACAACTCAGACAAACTTTCTCATTCATACGAGTTAGTAATTACTTAGCCCAGTGTTTTCCATTTACTAGTTTTCATATGTAAATTTAATTATTATTGAACATTAATCAAAATTTATCATAAATAACTTCTCCTGGGCGGGGAATCGAACCCGGGCTCTTTCCGTCCGCGATTTAAGCTTTTTTCTCAGAAACTAGATTTTTCTCGGGAAAACGGCTTATATCATTAGATTCTTATTTAAATGGACTAAATTTTAGAATTTTTTAATCAAAATCGTCGGAACCGTTTTCGAGAAATAATTTTTTTTCGTTATTTCGGAGTTTTTGGTTTTTTTTCGGAGTTTTTGGGGGGTATTTGGAGCTAAAATTCATTTCTTGATTTCGCCTCGGGGTTGATATTTTCTAAACATGTATGCCAAATTTCGTCAAAATCGGCCTAGTATAATTTAGGCTCCATGCGTCTGCACAGACAGACGACGGGCAGACATGTTTTAAAAACCACTTTTTTGGACTCAGGGGACCTCAAAACGTGTAAATCCATAAAAATCGAATTTTCGCGCCATCACAATACTTTCTCTTTATATGAGAAATTAAAAAATCAAAAGCCGGGTTATGGATTGTAAGCTTTAATTTTAGGGTGGTTCCCTCCCTTCTTCATTGTTTTCAAATATAGGGCAAGAATAGAGTAATATCCCGACTTTAGCGACCCCGTCTTTCGCGAATCGAGTTACACAATTTTCGAATCTTCCCCTTCCCTTTTTGATAACACCATCCCTTCCGAAATGGTGGAATCAGCGATAGATCCTGGTCAAATTGGTCATGTGATTAAAGTAGTTGTCCATCTTGTCAGAAAATTAAATTTAGTATTCGTTGATGATAACGTGTTAAGAGTTGCTGGATTCACACAATCAGAAGATAATTGACGAGCTCCATAGGAATGCGTAAGAAAAACATCGAAGGATAGATTCTTTCGACTTTTCGATCCAGTTCATTCAGAAAATTAAAAGACAGTTCCAAACTTAACAGGAGTTTTCAGTTTAATTAAAAAAATGGTTACAAATTTTGGAAATCACTTGACTTGAACGAAGAGCTACGTTAAAATTATTACGAAAAAAATTTTTCATATCAAGAAAAAATCCAGTTAGATTTTATGAAGCCTTCTACGTCAAAATGACCGTTTTACGTTTCTGCAATACATAAGTAAATAAGCAGGTCAAGTGTGTGCTAGTCAGTACACAACGAGGGTCCGTAGGCCACACTGTATAGTTAAGTAGTACCCTATTTATGGTGTTTTTATAATACTAAAAAGCTTACTTTGAAATATCCTATGGGTCTGTTATTCTCAACACACATAAACAAACTTCTGATGATGTATTTTATTGTCACAAAACCGGACTGTAAAAATATAAATACATTGAAAAGACTGTACTTATAAAAAAACGTATTTTGCCAATAAATAATTAAACAATTTTCTCGAAATTTCCAAAAAGTGATATCTTTACTTTTGGTCGAAGAATGTTCAGGAATTTTTTCAGATTTTTTGCACTTCACATAAGAGAGATAGAGGGGGGGGGGGACACGATTCACACCCACTTCAAACGTGCCTACGCTCGCCCTATCAAAGTTATAATATAACCAAAAAATTATTTTTTTAATATGATGAATATATTTTTGTAATCAGCTTGACGTACCCTTTCAAGTCGCTATATTTTTAACATGTGTGGGTAGGTACAAGACATATACATGCCAAATTTCAAAGTCATCGGACGAAAGGTGTAACCGTGAGAGCATGCGACGGACGGACAGACAGACAAACACACGCGCGAAAATATAAGGGTCCTTGGCTTTGTCTACGGACCCTAAAAAATATCATATGTTGTAGGTACTATCAAAAATTTTAGTAGATACACATTTTTCTTCTTAATTATTACTTTCTTATTAAGCTCCTGGTCTCAATTAAACAAATTTATATACAACATTTTACCCCAACTTACGCGAATTCGACTTACACTGTTATCGTTCTGTCCCACCTTTCTCATAAGCTTTTGGTATTACTGTACTGTAGAATGGGGACTGCCTATGTACAATGCAGTGATGCAATCAGTGGGTAAAGTGTTACCATGAGTGAACTATAACAGTTGATAGGAAATCCACTTATTTGCATATTGAGTATCTTTTACAAAGTCTAGGCTAGGTAATAAAGGCTTAGAAAGTTAAAAATTGTATGCAATACACAATATAACAAGTCAGGCTTACTAGTAAAGAGTTCACACCCTACTCTAACAGATTTTTTTTTTGTATTTGCACCTACACACTAAAAAATAAAAACTTTAAAAAAACTAGAATTTTTAAACGATTTATATCGGAACTATTTTGCTTTTTTGAATAATAATGCGTGAATAAATTTAATTTTTTTTTTTTTAAAAGGAGAAAAAAATAAATACAAAAGAAATAGGTTGGCGAAGGATGTTAGTTATCTGTGTTGGCGTGAAATTGGTTTTAAAACCCTACTGTGTGCAGCTTAGTTTTTCAGTCTTTATTATAGTGGACAGCTTCTAGTCTCTAGACATAGTGGGTGGCTCCCGTCGCACTGTANACATTGGCGGAAAAATCTTTTTTGCGCAAATAAGTGCTTGAAAAAGGTAAATACAATCGAAGTGCTTGCTGTGATATACTGGGGTACACTTTGTAATACTAAACCCAAAACGATGATTTGTCCATTTTATCAAAATCGGCAGCAGAATCTTTTTATTATTTCTAAAGCTTGCTCTTGAAGTGTTTCGGGCAAGGAATCTATGAGGACTCTGAAAGGATCCATTGTAAATCTGAAAATGTTGTCATCGCATGTGTTAAAAAAGTTATATTATCTGTTGAAAGTTTGATTCTGTTGATGTAAAAGTTATATTATATGTTAATTTCGTCAGTGAGGTTCTCCAAGTTGTTTGATATTTGGATTTTTATATAATCGCATTAGACGTTCGGACGTCAAAGATATCTCGATGTCGAGGTCCCACGCCCCCCTTGACTTGTCTTCACGCCTCTCTTGGGGGGCGCGCCCCCCACTTTGGGAACCAATGCTCTAGACATAGTGGGTGGCTCCCGTCGCACTGTAACTTATATTTTGTATCAACCATTATTCACTAACCACCTTTAAATTAGGACTAGAATGACATTTAATGGCAGGTTTAAAAATGGCAAATTTAAAGGTTATATTTGAGATCAAAATAGATAATTATTGTGTGTAGGAAGCGACGTAACAGTAAAATTCATTATAATAAATTCATTTGTGATTACTAAATTGGATAAACCGTGTGCAAGTCGTGAATTTTTTCAAATAATCTGAAAAATGTAGCTCTTTGTTTCCTGAAATTGCTGTAGAAACTTTTCAAGAAATAAACGAATATTGAAACCATTATAGAGGTTTGTTATTTGGGTTGATTTTCTTCTATTATTATTTATTTATTTATACTTCTTTTATTTTTTTCTTTTAACAAAAACACATTTTTTCGTATTGGAGGTTATTGCTAGTATTAAAACTTTCATTTTGCACCTTTATTGTTTAGGGCTTAGGACTAATGTTTCTTTAGTTTAGAATAATTTACTTAAATAAGGTATACACAAAGCAATTTTCTTACTGTAAGTAGTATTAAAGTAGTTGGTAAATAAATATAAAAATGTTGGACTATTTTGCTAGTGTTGGATTTAGACAAACGGAATAGCTTTTTAAATTCCTATCTTGACAATTTACATTAAGAATTATGTTTCAAATTATTTTTTAACTTCGGCATTTTTAAAATATAGAAATATTCCACACAACAGCAACACTGCACAAAAACCAACACATCTGGTATCTGGTATGATAACGAGAGAGTTGAGATATCGCAAAGTAGAATTTGTCTGAGAGAAACATGTTTTGCACTATGGAATGATTTTTTAATTTTTTTTAGGATTTAAATAGATTATTTTTTTAATGTATTAAATGATAATTAGTAATGAAATGCAATTGTTTTAATAACCATTTAATTTATAAGGACTCTTAGCAGTTATTATGATTTGATCCGTAATCTCCCAATTATTTTTTCAATGCTTTAAAATCTTTTTATTTCAACAACTTTGGAGAAAGGGGAGGCCAATATCCGTGCTGTATTATCGGGTGGATATTGCCAATTAATTAGGGTAAGGGTGAAGTATTTTTGTTCTCCCTTTTTACCGTTTAATTGAAGTGCACCAATTTATTATTATTAACTCTTTATTTTTTATTATTATTATTTCGTTGGTTATTTGTATCTCGATGAAAAAATGAATGAAAACTATTAAGGAATGAAATAATTTAAAATCAGTGAAATGTAAAACTACAATATTAAAATGTAAACTAAATTTTCAATGAGAATAAACTCAGTCAAGTATAATCTTTATGTTTTAGATTTAGCATGCATGTAGCATTATATTAAAACTAGGTCGTTACGCAATTATGTGCATAGATTTATTATAGTTACTGTTTCCGAGCTTACTGGAGGAATTGGATGCTATGTTCGTTGGGTTATTCGTGGTAAAAGTAAATTAGATAGTGAGCCTATATCTAATAAATGTAGGAAAAATTAAAAATATAAAGATACCTATCAGATTTATTATAGGTATTGTACAATACCTATTTAAAATAGGTACTGTAATTTGTATATAAAACCCATGTACAGAAATCTAATGCTTTATACTGTCATAAGACACTCTATCTGGCACTAATAACTTTTTAAAACTTTCTTCAAGGAATTCAATTAGGTGATTTTAAGGTTACTAACGGCACTACATTCATTGATGTACAATGTACAATTACAACAGTGGCGATCCTAGGTCAAAAGCTTTGGGAGGACTAAAGTCTCTCGTGTTTTGCGGGTTAAGTATTTATTTTAATGTCCCAGAAAGCAACAATTTGTATATTATATGTCTTGTTGCTGGGGGGGGGGGGATTCTAAG